>JAWWEU010000038.1:8159996-8229016 GCA_035583155.1 Acropternis orthonyx | reverse complement strand
TTGCCCAGAGAAGCTGTGGCTGCCCCATCCCTGGAAGTGTCCAAGGCCAGGCTGGATGGGGCTTGGAGCAACCTGGGTTAGTGGAAGGTGTCCCTGCTCATGGCAGGGGGTGGGACTGGATAAATTTTAATGTCCCTTCCAACCCAAACCATTCTGGGATTCTATGATTTAAATATGCACTGTGTGCATTGTTAACATTCACTGCACCTCCATTTGTTCAGATGCTCAGCAGGAGTAATGCTGGTAAATTGATTAATTACATCAATTACTTTAGGGGGATTTTCCCCCCTCTGTGCTTGCAGAATTTGCTTCAAATACCAGTGTTCAAATTATAGTGCCTGATCTTGAGGCAGGAATGATTCCTTCTCTGGGAGGTGTCTCCTCTGGCCAAAGCAGGACACTGTCAGTTTGAAGCTGTTCTGTGTGTGCTGCTTTACAAATGGCTTTGGTAAACCCTGCATCTTTACAGGACCATATATTGGTGAGCTGAAGTGCTCAAGTATTCCCAAATTCATCTTTTACTGCTCCTTAGCACTGTTATTTCCCTCCTCCTCCTTGCTGTATTTTATTAAGCATGTATTATATGTAAATCAATATGTTTATTGATTACATGCCATTTATGAAGGCGGTAAAGGCAAAATGGGTGTATTTATGTGGGGGAAAATCACAGCAAAACTTAAATAACTAGCTTTCAGGAAAGCAAGGTAACTGGGATACACTGCAAGAATTGGGAGAAAATGCCTCCTGAGAGTGGGAGAGAAGGAATAAGTGAGTTAAGGAAAGCTGGCAGAGCCTTAGGGAGCCTTGAGGCCACAAGTTCAAGTGATTCCATTCAGAAAGTACAGTTGGGGACTAAATGGGTTTAATCATGAGCTCATCTCTGACCTCAAATGCAAGAAAGAAATATGCAACAAGAGGAAACTAGGTCAGGCTCCCAGAATGAGAACAGAAGTGTAGCAGGAGCAGAGAGAGAATCAGAAAGGCCAAAGAACTAAATAAAGATACAATATTTAAGAGCTATGGGCAGTAACTGGATATGGTTGTATATCTCCACTACAGGAGGCTGCTCTGCTGTACAGCAGGGAAAGGAACCCATCAACACATCAGCACTAAAGATAATTGTTTAATGTCCTTTTTTTCATATGAAGTTCAAGGCTAATTAGATGATTTCTGTAATTAGGACTAGTTATAAAGCAGTAAGGTCCCAAGCTGGATGTGGGAAAATGGGTTAGGGCCAACCTGGGTAAATTAGGTGTTTTCAAATGGGTTGGAAATATTAATTTAATTTTAGAATACTGAAAAATATTAAAAAGATGGTATTTCAGTGCTGCAAGCGGGGTTAACTTGAAAAGGAGAGAAACAGAAGGCTGTGAAAAGACTAGCACAGTGAGTATTCCTAAAAAAAGAAGACAGAGGAGGAGTTGGGGAACTAGAGAGCCACCAACTTAAGATCGATTTTGGAAAAAGTACATGAACAAGTACTCCAGCAACCTTTTTAAAACACCTACAAGCTGACAGGATAAGAAGAGCATGCCAAAAATCTCATCGAAACCATCTTGCTTGTGCAGGGCAGCAATAGGTTTTGTGGACAGAGAAGCAGCAGCAGATTTATGTGTTGAGATTTCAGTTTGGGCTTTGGCAGCATCTCAGTGACATCATAAGTTACAGAAACATTGTCTTAGTCTGTCTAAGATCTTAATTACTTTCAGGAGGGCTATTGTCTCTTTATTGATTAGAGTGGGGATCTAGGAGGCTTAGCCTAGGCTTTGTCTCCTGGACTTTCTACTTAAAGGCTTCAGGAAATGTATAAAGTAAGATGGGATAAATCTAGGCCAGTATTTAGTGCTGTCACTTAAATAAATCTATGGAGTTTCCAGCAGAACTATGAGTGGAGGTTTCTTCACACTCAGTCCTGTAGACAATATGCTGAATTCTCCCCAGGAGAGAGGAATCCCCTTCCTGGGTGCTGTGTGCTTGCCTTGCTGACAGTGGGTGAAGGCACCTTGGGAGAGGAGATATTTGTATGTTAATATAAGTTGTCTGTAGCTTCTTTCAAGGTGCCAACAGCTCCACAGGATGCAAGGAATAGGGAATGAAGCCACTGTTGGGTTGGGGATCTGGGGTGACATCGAGGTGTGAGCTCCTCCATCCAACTTCTGCAAATGCCCTGACTTGCACTCTTGCTGAATTTGGCCTTTGCTGCCTCTTGTGCCCCAGCAACCCTGAGCAAGAGCCTGGCTATTCAGTCTTACAATCAGGCCTAATTGCAAACCAGGCCCAGTGGTCAAAGGACAAGAGTATTACAAATGCCAAATATTTGTGAGAAGCCAGCTTGTCCCAGGGAGGGACAGCTGCTCCTAATTTTCCTGAGAGAATCATATTTTAAAGCTTAAAAATACAATAATTTTTGTGCATAGCAGGGCAGCTACTCCCTACCCAGAAGGGTTTAGTATTTGTGTGCCTTGGCCTGCCAGCCGTGAGAGGGGAAGAATACTTGTCTGCTCAAAAGGCAACTTTGAGACATGCTAAATTATTTCAAAATATGCCTTTGAGGCCTTCAGAAGAAAACTGCTGAATTGTGCTAAGTCTTTAGATACTGGATGCTGTGACAGGTTAGCAGAGCCCAATTTGAATGAAGTCAGGTCTTCCAGTGCAGAGGGACCTCAGAGCATCTCCCAGCAAAACTCAGGAAGGTGAGGATTGTGGGTGTCTCAGTCTTGGATTGAAGGAGCCATTAAAGAAGGCACAAGTTCCTACAAAATGAGTCTGTCTTCAGAGACAAGGGAAGAAGGATGAGTCCAGCTGGGCTGATGGGACAGCCTGAATCCAGGAGGGTTGGAAAGGAGCTTTTTGTGACACAGCTAAAAGCTGTGGTTCTGATGTTGCTTTTACAGAGGGAATATCCTTGGGCAGCAGGTGAAGGAGGGGATTCTGCCCCTCTGCCCCCTCAGGTGAGACCCCCCTGCAAAGCTGCTCCAGCCCTGAGGCCAGCACAGGAAGGACATGGAGCTGCTGGAGAGAGTCCAGAAGAGGCACCAGGATGATCAGAGTGCTGGAGCAGCTCTGCTGGGAGGGAAGGATGGGAGAGTTGGGACTGTTCAGCCTTGAGAAGAGAAGGTTTTGGAGTGACTTATTGTGGCCTTCCAGGACATGAAGGGAGCCTGCAGAAAAAATGCAGAGAGACCCTATTTACAAGGGTCTGGAGTGACAGGACAAGAGGGAATGGCTTCCCACTGACTGAGGGTTAGATTAGAGTTTAGGAAGGAATCCTTCCCTGTGAGGGTGGGCAGGCCCTGGCACAGGTTGCCCAGAGAAGCTGTGGCTGCCCCATCCCTGGGAGTGTCCAAGGCCAGGCTGGACAGGTCTTGGAGCAACCTGGGCTAGTGAAAGGTGTCCCTGCCCATGGCAGGGGGTAGAACCAGATAGTCTTAAACGTCCCTTCCAATGCAAGCCATTCTGTGATTCCATGATCCTAGGCAATGGAATTAGCCACCTCTGGAGCTATGCTGGAAGCTGCTTGTCCATTTGCTTCTATGGATTTGGCTCAGTGAAACCCACCCAGAGGGAACGCCTGCCTGGATAAAACACAAGCAGCCACAGATGGCACTTGTCCCCCTGCATCAGGTGCTTCTTTTGCAGGTGTTGTACTTCTGTGTGTGGTCAAAGTGACCTAGAATTCTAAGCATAGATGCCTTCTCAATGCTCTCGTTGTTTATAGCCACAAGGTGGCATTGCAGATTAAAGGGAAAACAGCTCTTGTTGAGGGACGTCGGAGCGAGGTGGGAGACTGGGAAAAAATTGTACAGCCGCGCTGAAATTCGTTCTAGGTCTTGGAGACGCAAGGCAGACTTTTCCTCTCGGCTCACAGGCCTCCCGTTTCGATGGCAGCTAGCTCGATGTTTGCTGTGTTGTGATCGTGAAGTGTTTAACCCGACTGAGCCTCTGCAAACACACCGGGGCTGTTCAGAGCTGCTGCTCCGCTCCTGCCTTTGGGATGTGATGGAGTTTTAGGGCTGTGAGAAAGGTGATGGTGCCACCTTGCAGGCTCCTTTGTCTCAGTTTGTGTGTTCAGATCCTAAAGAAAATTCATTTCTTTCTTTCCCCAGTCATATTTCCCTTGGTTTCTGTGCAGGCTGAAATTTGGGCTCTTTGGAAAGCAAGTGAAGAGAGTGAAGTTAAACCCTTAAAAAACAGGTTTGAAGCAAAACAAAGCTTTAAGGGCTATTTATTGGTTTGCTTATGAAGAAGAAGGTGACTTGCACTCACTGTAACTGTACCCTGTGTGTATTCTCCAGGTTTTACTGTGGTCCAGGGCTCAGCCTTTTACATTCAGGGTAAGAAGACTTGAAGCAGGATGTTCCAAGGTGTTTGCTCCTGTGAGTCTGGATGAAATAACAAGGCATTTAGGAGATCTGAGTGAATCCTTAGGAATCCTGTTTTGCACCATAAACATGACACTAAGTTTCTCATTGTGGAAATACTGACTGCTGCAGATCAGAATGGGCTTCACTGTTTTATTTCCTTGTGGTTTTTTATTTTATTATAAATAAGTTCCTGGCCCAGGGAAAGGACCTGATTTTTCCTCAGTCTCCACTATGTTGCTGTAATATAAAAGCTCTGTTGCTGATAGTTCCTTTCTGGTCCCAACTGTTCTTATCAGCTCTTGTTGCCTTTGTCTGTATATACTTTCCATGTAAACCAGGAAAAGTAGCTCTGTTGAAAGATGGATCTTCCCAGCACTGGAAAAAAGTGCTAAATGGAGTGGGGGAGCATCCAGCCAGCAAAGGAAAATCTTACCTGTTTTGGAAAGAAAGTGAAAATAGTTTTATTTTTACCTCTGGTTTGGAGAAGGAACGAAAGACAGATGAAACAAAAAAAGCTTGGTTAAAACCCACTAGGAAGTGCTTGTCACGAATTTTGCAGGTAATGGAAGATAATTCATAGTGTTTCACCAGGCAAAAGAAATCCCCTTGTTCTAACTCTTTCCTGAGAAGGAGGAAAGCAGTGAAAATTTTTCATCAGCATTAACATGCACACGACAGCAGAGAAAAACATGGTGAAGTTTTGCTTGGACAGTTTTCACCTGGTTGAGAAAACCAGGGCACACAAATACCTATAGATCCACAGATCCAGATATGCACATATGCGTGCATAGGAGTTTCTTGATATATGGGACATGCCTGATTCCTTTTGGGAGCAGGTTTTTTCAGAAAAATATTCCCAGTGTCTTCAACCATTTTTGCTTTGCCAGTTGTCAATAATTTTATCCTAGTTTTCCCTGCCTTGAGGTTACTGCACAGACTGGGAGGCTCTTGCACACACCAGCTCTCCCCAGGCTGGGAAACTGGTTTCCTCCACGGTCCCAAAGACTGTGGTGAGGTGGCCACAGAAGTGTGCAAAAATGTTGTTGCTTTAGATAGCGTGGGAAATGCTGTTGTTGACCAGCTCCTTGTTCTCTGACAGAACTTCACAGCTAATTCTGCCCAAAATATTCCTCATTTTTTGTCAGGGATGGTGCTACTCAGCAGTTCAAGCAGGACTTCATTCCTGCCTGAGCAGACACTGTCCCTGACTCGGTACAAAGCCTGGTCAGACTTGGACTGGGAGGCCTGGTGGAATATAAACACCAAGTGTTTATTAAATATTGTGAATATTTTACCCCAACATGTAAATAAGCAGTTGGCATTTGTATTTACAGGGTGATTGACCATGGTGGAGATATGTAAGGCTAATGACAACATCCAATCACATTAGGATAATTAAAAAAGGTGTATATGCTCCTTGTACTTCTGGGTGGAAGCCAAGCACTAAATGATGGGGGTTAGGATGAGTTGAGCAAGAAACCTGCCCTCACCAAGGTTATTCCAGAAGTGCCTACTGCAGAGTTTCAGATTCACCACTGGAGCAGCTGGTGCTGGCTCACCTCATCTGTCAGGCAGGGAGCCCAAGGAGATGTATTGCTGGACTGACCCCAGTAGTGAATCCGATGTTCTTGGCATTTTTTTCAGGCTACCGACCTGAAGGGAGAAGTTGAACCTTTTGAAAAAAGAAAAGTTATACATAAAAAATTCTGTGCAGTGCACATTTCCGGATGAATGTTCAGGCCAGCATTACTTAATGCTGAAATCAAAGCTTTGGGGATTCATGGACATTTCCAAGGCTGCTGTGATACTGCAACCCCTGTGTATAACCTCATGCTTAACACAGGGCTTTTATTCACCTTGAAATTCTCCTTTGTTCTTCAATCAGCTCTGTTCTGGAAGGAGAGGGGGGAAGGAGTAGTAAGGTTTAGCAGGATCTCTGGAGATGAGCAGATGCAAGAGCAGCTCTCCTGGAACAGAGACTTTGTTTTTGTTTAAGAGGAGGTGGTCAAAGAAAATTTGGGACAGAATGAATGTTTTCTGGGGAAAAGATGCTTTTTAAAGTACCACCTGTGTGTAACTCATGTAATGTGCTTCACAGTAGGAAAACAAAATCTGCTGCATCCTGGAGAATACTGTGTGAACATGTTTGGTAGAAAGGGGTCTAGTAATGATGGGATCCCTCTGGTTTATCTTGCTGCTTCCTGGGAAGCACCTTGGGGCAGTCTCAGCCTCGCTGAATTGCCATGGACTGCCCTATTAATGGAAAAGTTTTCCTTCTGCTCGAGGGGCTCGCTGAACAACACGTGGTCTGGCTTGGTGTCACACAGGTTCTGCTACAAAGGGAAGTCGCAAACCAGATTTCTTTGTTCTTTTTCTTCCTTCTATTTCCCAAAGGGAACTTTGATCTTCTCCCCCACTCCCCAACCCAATAAACTGTACAGTGGCTGTCAGGACATTCACACAGCATGGCGAGTGCTTGAATTCAGTGCTTTCTGCAAACCTGACACATCTTCGACCTGCAAAAATTTGAGTACTGTAATCACTCAGGTACTGCTGTTTAATATGAATGAGGGGGCAGGAGGAAAAACATCCCTCTGCTCCTGCAGAATCAACTGTACCTCAGAAAAATAGCTTTGTTTTTGACAAACCTGTATTTTCTTTAAAATGCTTCTAGTGAGTGTTGCAGAGTTCAAATGTCAAGGCCTTCCTCTGGAATGGCATTGAGTTTGAAAGATTTATGTTGGTCTTCAAATCTATAACCTGCTGATATGCTACAAAGACCTGAGATGGCTGCCAGTACCTCAGCACATTTTCAAAGCACAAACAGTGGCTTTAGTCATCGTTAAGTTACATGAATCAGACCATTCTTCCTTGGACAGTCCTTCTGCAGATGAGGTTTGTTTAAATTTCTCTCTGTGCATCTGCTGTTCATGTTTTCATATGGGAGCAATTTTTTCATGTACATCAGGGAGGGGTGAGTGAGGAAACAGCGACACGTTGACCTCAGAAGCACTTAGGGAATTTTCTAGAGCCTTGGGCTGCCTGCATGGAGGGTTTTTTGTGTGTGCTTGCTCCAGTCTGCGCTTGTTCCTCTGGTTATCCTTTGTATCCCTCTGATCCACCATCCCTGCCGGGGTGGGTATTGAAACACAGACCAGCCTTACCTGCACAGCAAAACCCCACAGGTATTTGAAGGTGAGAGCTGAGGAGAAGGGAGTCAATGGCAAGAAGTTTATACTATTGCTATTTTTCTTCTACCTGCTGTGTAGGTGCAGAGGAACGTACACTCATTAGTTGCCAAGTCAGTAATTTCTGTTCTTGGTAAGTTCACTTCAAGGTTAAAGGCAGAGAAGCTGTGGCCTTTGCTTCCTTAACAGGAAACCAAAAGTCTCCAAAAGTCTTTGCTGACCCCACTCAAGGAGAAAGTTTCACTTCCATGGCTTGAAATTAAGCCCAAAGGTTGCTGAGCCTCCCTTTGTGTTTGAGGTGTCTCTGCCCACTCTCTTGTCCCTCTTCAACACATGTTTCAGCTGCTGTTGCTGAGCTCGTGTTCAGTCACTTTGGTGACCAGAAGACATTGCTCACAACTCATGTCTTATCTTTCTGTGAAAGATTCAGTGGGCTAAAAAGGTCATTTATTCCCATCTGTTCTTGTGGAAATCAGGGCAGAAGCAGAGCAGAGTGGGCCTGTATGTGCACACACAGCTGGCTGTGGGAAAAGCTGGGAATGGGGTTGGGAGGAGCACAGGTGAGAGGGTTCTTTGCTCAGTGGCAGGCTCAGTTCAGGAACCTGAGATTGTGTTATGGGTAAGAGTTACTCTGAGGTGAATATTTATGTTTTGTAGGAAAGCATTAGAGGGGAAAATCTTCATCTATTTTGGACCAAAACTCTTGAAATTTGGAAGTTTTTCACAGAAGAAACTACTCCCATTTTAAATCCCCCACCCCCCATGTATTTAAATACTGGGATGAAATGAAATCAGGTTGGAAGGCTCCTGACTGGTCCTTAAGAAGCAAACCAGGAGGTGACAGCATGGGAATAATGGGGTGATAGCCGAGCCCAGGACTACAGCAATTACTCCTGAGCTTGGAGATGATTATCTGAGCTAAGTCGTGGCCTCAGCTGTGGAGGAGCATGAAATCTTTTCTTTGATTGTCCCTTGGTTTTGACCATATAATTTTAGAATTACAATTCTGAAACAGAGTAACTATTCTTGCACATTTAACTGAATATTTGCTAATGATTCAATATCTCTAATTTTTTTCTGTATTTAATACTCCACTCCCTTACAAGTGCCTTTCTGTGGGGACTTTTGGTTCCCTTCCTCTTTCCTCCCCTTGCTCTTCTCATTGCTGGATCGTTCATGGCTCAATTAGGACAGGCAGCACTGTGTTATTTGGAGTCTCAGAGACCAGAAGCAGAATTTTTTTGTGAGCTACTCACGACCTCAAGCCTTGAAGCCTCTATATGACCCTATTTGTAATCCAGTGATGTGTTCCCAGAACTTCCTAGGCCACAAGACACCCTGATACATCCCTGAGTTGATGACTGCCCACTCAGTGGGTGCTGTTGTATAACCAAGTTCACCCAGCACTGCGCATTGGAATATGGAATTGTTCATGCACAAGATTTGTTCTTGTGGTGAGCAAGGCTCTTTCTGGAATGACCAATGCATTAGAAGGTTTTCTTTTCTCTCTCTCCCCTCCCACTGACCTTCCCCAATGTGTCCTTGACTAAATATGTAGTGCTGCACACGAAAGGAAGGAATTCAGGAGTGTGTGAAGTACTTGCAATTAAATGTCACAGAAGCCACATGTGGTTTTGTTGCTCCAAATTCAGTTAAAATAAATGGAAAGGATTACAAAACGAGGGGAAAAACTTGGGTCAACCTGGAGCATTAAACAAAATATGTTTTCCTTCAGTAGCACCCAGGACTGTGTGATGGATTTTACCAGGTGGAGAAGACAATGTGGAATCCAAGTCAGGGGCTCAGGAGAGGTGTCATAGGAGTAAGAAAGTCGCTTCATGAGCCTTACTGGTTCTGGTGCTTGAAACAGTTGTTGCTTGCTTTGTTTGGCGTGTGCTGCTGCAGAGAGGGGAGTGTTTTCCATGCCCACTGTGACAGGACAAGGAGGAATGAAGGTAGGAGCTGGAAGTGAGGTCATGGCTCAGGCTCACTAATGGGAAATTCGGCAAAGGAGAGATGGGAACTGCTCATGTTGAACCTTCAGTGGGCCAAGCTTAGGAGGCCTTGAAGACTATTTAAGGTTATTTTCCCATGCTGGACCATGCCATCAGTGAGATGTCCCACATGTTAGATTCCACTGCCCACCACCCCAAGGGAGATGATTAGAGTTTCTCCCTGGACTCAGTCAGATCTCTGACATTCCTGTGACGGGGAAATCAATTTAATCTCCTGATTAGGAAATTTTCCACTGGTTTTAACAGAGAATTGCTGTGTCCTGGTGGAACTGCTCCACTCTTTCCATGAGCCTAAAGGCAACAGCAAACCTGACACAGCCCTGTTGTCTTTGGCACACAGAGCTCCAAAGGGTTTGGTGGCATTAATTGATGGGGAAAGGATGGTGTGCCTTTTCCTGAAAAGCTAAGGAGAATTATTTGCTCTCTGTATCAGCAATGCTACTGCCTTTCCCAGTCATACACTGCCAGCTGTGGAAGGCACATTCCCTCCTGCCAGCCGTTCATTGTGCTTTTGCAGTAGGAAGAGGGGGATGGAAGAAGGGGGGATCTTAATTGAAAAAATAGGCCCAGGGCTTCAGGGACATAACAAAGTCAGTGGGAGTGTGTGAACAGCAATTTATTTTGTCAGTTCAAGTTACAGTCTTTCTGACATGTGAAAATTGCAGATGCCAGTTTCTCAATGTGTCACTGTGACACACAGCATCCCAAATAAATAATGAAACTCAGGGCTTGCTTTGCAGAGCTTCGGAAAGCCCAGAGAAATGGGATGTAAAAATTGGCAGATAAGCTGAGAGAGTTTTCTTTGACATAAGGGGCGTGATCTTAGTTCAGCCTTTCACAAGATGATCTTCATACCTTTCATTGCTTCAACAGAGTGTTCCTATCATCAGTGCAGTCTTCACAGAGTTTATGGCCTTCACAGCTTCTCTGGGCTTTGAAAATGGAGCTGTTTTCATGAAGAATGAAGCAGACCTTTTCCCTTGAAACTAAAGGATTGGATGGAGTGTGGCTGAAGTGTTGATCTGAGGCTGAGTAGACCTCAAAAGCAACTCGTTAAGGCTAGGATCCAATTAGGAAATTACCTGTTACCCTGACTGCTTAGGAGCCTTTTAAATGTTCCATTTCTATATTGGTCTTCACCTGTTAAATTGGAGTGATGATGATATTTAAATCTCCTGTGTATTCTGACTTAGTTTAATCTTTTAGTAAGAGGCTCTCCTTTCCATGAATTTCTATAGCATTTAATATAACTTGGCTCAGCCTTTATTGTGGTATCTGTACGTTAGAGCAGTAATATCTCATTCTGTGCAAATTGAGAAGTTTCAATGAGCTTTTGTTCGTTGGGCTTATAGAAGTAGACAAATGGCCATTAATGATCAGGGGACCAAGTCAGAAACATGAAGGGTTTATTAAAAGTTCAGTTAGAAAGAAACTGTTCTGCAGAGACCTTTGGCAGGAGCCTGAGTGGCAGCAAAAACATTTATTGCCCTTAAAGGACAAGTCCTTAATAATGTGGCAAGGCTATGAGTGGATTCCTATCCCATTTTCCTGGTTAATCTGGGTTAGGAGCCAACAGGGTGTTCAAACACAATGTGTGATTTTTGAGGAAATTCTGAAAAGTTACGTTTGTTTTTTTCTAAGAAAAAAAGAGGAAGGATATGACAAGTCTCCAAATACATGAAAGTCTGGGCATGCAAGAAGAATTGAAGAAGAATTGGTCAGGAAGCTGTAAATTTAAATTTTAAGAAGATTTGTGTCTTGAAGATGAAAAAAACATCAACAAGGCCAGTGAGAGTGAGAGCTGGTGCCATTTCCTACAGCCCAAAGTCCTGGCAGGTGGGGATGGGAGGGAGTAAGGATAATGTGTAGCCAAGCCTTGCTCTAAACCAACATCTGAAAGATGAGTGCTAATAAATTTGCACAGTGTTTCAGGAGGCTCAAAGTCAGTGCAGACAAGAAGGTCTATCTGAGTTCATGACTTTGGAGGACCTCTCAAGCTGACACTTCTCACCAGCAGGTGGGTCGTGCCCAGGAGTGTTTGACTGGTGTAAGAGGATCCCCCTGCTCATAGAACAGCACATCTCCTTCAGCTGCACCACTGGCTCTTTACATGTAAGCTTAAAAACAGGGCATGGATTCTCAGAAACTCAAGTTAAACTGTCCTTTTTATGCAGCTGGGGCCAAAAGCAGTTCTGGTCACACAAGGCTGAAGTCAGAGATACGAAACAAGCCAGAGAGGCAGCAGCTCCTTGTGACAGATGAGAGAGCTCAGTCTGTGCACCTCCCAGGACGTGGTTAAATGTGGATTTCTTCTCTTCCATGGAAAAGCATCAGTTGACTTTGCACCAGTAGTGCACTGCCCTCCCCACACTTTTGAAATGCTTTTTCCTTGGGAACTACGAAACTAAACTGAATTAGGCTGGAAATAAATCTCAGGGCTTTTGCTGGATGTTCTTCCTTCCCAGCTGCCCTGGTCACGCTCTTCTGAGAGCATCCCTGGATGTACAGACTAGGAGAAAGCTGATGCAGTTACTTGAGAGCCCACTTACCCTGATATTAGTTCTGTGCTTGTCTCTCCTCTCAGAACATGCGTCATTGTAAGCTGTAATTATGAGGAGAGCTAACTGGCAAGGAAGGATGATTGCATCATTAAGACACTGGAACAGGAATAACTAATTTTGCTCTTAACTCCTCATGTAACCCTGGCTATGACACTGAAGATCAGTTTTCTCATCTGAAAGGAAAAAATTTCCTACCTTATTAATTTTATTTTCTTGTATTGTATAATGGTGCTGGGCCTCTACATTACAGTTTGAAGGGATGAAGACATAAGGAGGTTGTCTATGGAACCAGTGATGATCAAATCCAAACTGGATTTGCACTAAAACTGTGTGTCCTGCAGTAAGAATATTAATGTTAATAATAATATTAATAACAAAACATCTATGAGGGGCTTGGAAGATAATTCACGACAGAAACAGCTAAAAGACAAGTCTGTAGCATATAATAGAACCTGGTTTATGCTTTGTGTCAATTTGCAACCCCGACATCTCTCACCAAGCATTCTGGCAAGCTCGTAGCACTTTCAAGGAAAGATTTAACAGCCAAGTTACAGCACACATCTCGTGTTGCTTTTAGTTTATTATTATTGCAAAATGCACCACTGAACACTTAGTGCATCACAAAATAAAATGCTGTGGAATTACAAATGCATTTTGCTTGTAAGTTGAATGAGTCTGTGATTTAGAAGCTTTGATATCAATACCATTGATGCTTTCATAGCACAGACAGTGGCAGTCACAAGATTTTCTTTTTAGTTTGGAAGTTTTGGCATAATTGTAAAAAAGTAAATTTTTGTGAGTTTCTTATTAATCCTTTCCCCCAGTTCAGCCAGCTATGAAATAAGAGTGGCTTTGTGTTTTTTTCCCCCTGGTTTGCTGCTTTTTCCTCTTCTAGATCACACATTTTTTTATGAAGTCAACCTTTCTCTACTTCTGCTCTTCACTCCCACAGCCCTGCCCTCATGGAAAAGAATTCCACAGTCCCCTGGTTCTGCTACCCATTGATTCTGTTGCCAAGAAGCTCCTCTGTCCGTGGAAGCTCCATTTCTGTGTGTGTCCCATTATAAAAAACTATTTTTATTACATAAAACTATCACAGCCAAAGAGTCAAGTCATCACTTTCAGATTCACAGTGCAAAGCAATAAGGGTGGGGTTTTTTTCTTAAATATTTCAGACAATGCTTTTATCAAAATGGGTCATTCCCCTGTCTAATCAGTGTGTGCTCATGGCCAAGAGCAGTTCTAGGTGCAAGAACTGCTGCAGTGGGCAGTAATGGATTAAATATGTCCTCGTGAAAGATTCTTCCTTAATTGCATTAGTTTGAGGTTTATTTTATGCTCTGATATGTGGCATTGAGCCAAAGAGACCACAATCCACCTTCCTTTCCAAGGTCCGAGCACCGAAAGTATCCCTTTACAAGAAGGGTGCTTAAGTGCTTTTCTGAATCAAAGCCTGAGTCAGTGCTTTAATGTACTCTGTTCATGCTTGGAAATGGCTTATATTCCTCTGAGCAAATTTCCTCTAAAGAAGCTAAGCCTGCTACAGTGTCTGAAGAATTCAATGTCACACTGAAAACTTATCCCCCAGATCTGTGTCCGATGAGATGCTGCTTAATGGATGCTGCCTATTACTTACTGCCATGCAGCATTCCTCTCTCAAGCACTGAAACAGTCTGTTCTCTCTCCAGGCAATGTGTCAAATTTTCATCTGGTCACCTATGGTGTGTTCCATTTATATTCAAGGTTCTAGAGAAGGTCACTTCAGTGCAGCATCAGTAGCACCTTCATACCCATGATCTCATACATATATTTGAGGCTGGCTCAAGGCAAGAGTATTGTAAGACTCAGACTATCCAACAGAAAGTTTAGGCAGCTATCTCATATAGGAATCATAGAATAGTTGGAGTTGGAAGGGAAGTCCAACTCCCTGCTCCTTGCAAGGTGACATAACACTAATCATAGAATAATAGAATGGTTTGGGTTGGAAGGGACCTTAGAGATGATCTTGTTCTACCCCCTGCCATGGGCAGGGACATCTTCCACTAGCCCAGGTTGCTCCAAGCCTCATCCAGCTTGGCCTTGGACGCTTTCAGGGATGGAGCAGCCACAGCTTCTCTGGGCAACCTGTGTCAGGCCCTGCCCACCCTCACAGGGAAGAATTTCTTCCTAATATCCAACCTAAACCTACTCTCAGTCTGAAGCTATTGCCCCTTGTCCTGGCACTCCCAACCCTTGTCAATTGTCTCTCTCCATCTTTCTTGTCAGCTCCTTTCAGGTAAGAGCAATGTCCAGATCTTCCTTGAAGTCTGACAGCCTGTGGAGAGCCTCTTCAAATGATTGCCCACCCTCTCAGGGAAGAACCTTTCCATCATGTCTAATCTGAACTTCCCCTGATGCAGCTCCATTCCCTTTCCTCTTGTCCTGTCATTGGTCACCAGACAGAGGAGATCAGCAGCTCCTGCTCTGCTGCCCACCTTGAGGAAGGTGTGAACTGTTTCGAGGGCATCCCTCAGCCTCTGCCACCTTTGCCACTGCTGCTTTGAGTTCACTGGGTCACACTGTCCTTTCACAAAGTGTGAAGCAGGTGCCTGACCTGCCTGGAAATGCTTTATTGTGGTTCATTTTGAGCCTGACCCGCCACTGTCACTTCCTTGTCAGAGCTCGAGGAAGATTCATCCCGGTCTTGCTGGGCTATTTTAAGGCCAGGCTTCTGTGTATCTGCACGAGCCCATGTGCTTCAATTAGCTTTTGTCTGGCCTGAGCTGTTTTTGTTATCACCCTCTTTTTGCTGATAAAGCAGGAACATTTTTAGAGATTATTTTCCCCCTGCTGCAGGAGCCCTAGGATGGATGGGAATGAACTTTGTCAGGTGCTTAGAGTAAGAGGAATTGTCAGGATACCTGGTTGCCTGTCGGTTCTGACAAATCACCTGGGGGTCTTTGTGTCTCAGGTTGCTCCATCTGCAAAGCAAGGCTAATATTTATTTCCATTATATATATTAATAGCACTTAGTAACTTTGAACAAGGTCAGGACTTCACTGCATTACACACTGTGCTAAGACGTGCATATATTAGTGACTGTCTCATGCCTCCTGTGAAGAAGTGATGTCAGAATGCGGTGCCTGAGGTGCAAGGAATGATCCATAATGCATGATGTATTCCATGGTTCTGTCCTGTCATTCTGGCTCATCCCATGGAGTGCATCATGGGCAGGAGATAACGTGAGCTGGCCTTTCATAACTTGGTTATCCTATTTCAGTGTTAATACCCAGGATAAGGGTCTGTGACTAAAGGGAGGCAATGTCTGAAAAACCTCTGCAAAGTTTTGCTGCTGGAGTTATAAACCAGGGAAAATAAAGCTGACCCCTGTTTTCTCTAAATCTAAGCCTCTAATTTTCAGCTCTGCCTTAGTCACAGAAGACACTTTCTAGATGGTCCCACACTCCTTCAAATTCAGACCAACAACTCCCTGAATTAATAGATTAGTAGACAACAACTCTGTCATCCTACAGTATGAATTGATAGTCTCTCTCCAGCCACCAGTAATGCAGCCCAGATTTAGAGCCACCTGACAGGCAATGTTCTGCCATTGCCACCATGACTTTGTTCTATACTTAAAACTTGAAAACCATGAAAAATAAACAACAGTTTGGAACCTCTGGATATTAAATCACCATAAGCTCCTACTGGGGATGCACAGTGACACCATAATTGCCAAATCTGTAAATCTGCTTTACGGGACTCTGTTATTCTGGTGGGACCCACACTATGTAAGTTCCTTTAGAGACAGGATAGGGGATCTGTGTATGCAGAAGTGACATGTTGGGGTGGTATTGCTGAGGTTATGGAGATGTGAGTTTGAATCTGTGATGGGATATGATTTTTTGGGCTCTTTCTATACAGTGTTTTTTCCTCCTACTATCATGTCCATATATTCTGGTTTTCTACTTGGAGGCAATAGTTAAGGGTCAGGGTAGGAACGAAGTTGGATGTGCTGGTGGTCACATAACTGCTGGTGACAACCAGACTGCACTTGGCCCAGGGCTGAGCTGTACTGGAGTGGGTGCTTTTCTCTGAAATACTTCAGCAGCAGTTCTTAGCACTTGAGAAAAGAGTTAAGTCTAAGGAAAATTGTAGTGAATTAATATCCTCTTAAAGGTGTAAGGATGGACCTGCAGAGCCAGTGCAGCAGCAGAGCTAAAGCTTTGTGTTAGCAGGAGTGCAGTGAGGCAGGTGCTGGTCTGACACAGATGTCAACAGAACATTGTATGAGGAACTGAAATCATGTGCAAGCTCTAAAGTGGAATGAATCTCAGATTAGCAACAACTGTGTGGAGCATTACAGCTTAATGTTGTGTGAAAAGATATTTAAAATAATTCATGAAGTGCCGGCCGAGTTGTGAGATGGTGATCAGTTGCTGAACAGTGATATTCTGAGAGTTTACTTAACACAGAATTAGCCAGAAATCTTTAAAATCAGTGGTGATTATAATATCCTTTTAGCTTTTCATGTATATCTCTTTTCATAACAGAATCCCATTTTATAAACCTTGGAAGTGAGGTAGAAGTTCAGTGAAGGCACTGAGTGCAGTTTGAGAGAGGCTGGCTCGTCATGCAGGGCAGTACTTGGGGGGAGAAAAAAGGAAAATCATCCAGAGCCCTCTTCCAAGAAAGAGTCTAGACATTAAGCCACTGCATAAAAAGCTATTGGAAAGTCAAGGATTTCCTTACAAGTACTTGCATCTTTCTTTCCTGGCTTCTTCTGGAAGTTGCAAAGAGGTCCATTGACTTCTTGGAGATTCACAGTGCCACATAAATTAGGTGGAGAGACTCCATGGGGAGAAGGCCAAAGGGAAAGATAGTTCTTAAATACATTATCTATTTCATTCTTCTCCTTTATATACTTCTCTCCACAGCAACTCTACTCAGTGAAATATGCTTTGAAGTAAGTTGAATTGCCAAAAAAGCAAGATTAACTGCCAGAAAATAGTAAAGTTATATTTTCATTCTCTACTCTGTATGAAAGAATCCAGCAGAACTAGTAAATATGAGTGTCACGTTATTTCCAGTGTTGTTGCCTTGGCTTCAAAAGCCACCTCAAATTGTTCTGTAAGTGATGAGGTGACGACAACACCAAACAAGCAGCAAAGCAGGCAGAAGGTCCTAAGGAGCAGTTTGAATACTGGGTCTATTTTAGAGCTGGTGCTTGTTTGGATAAAGGAACTCATGGAAATAAACCATGGCTGTGCAGCTGGTACTCGCTAATAGTCCTTTGGAAGAGAAACAGGCTGGTGCAAAGTGAGGTGTCCATGGCTGGTGGCGAGCAGAGACTGTCCATTCCTGACAGAAATGTCCCTGGAAAGGTTATTTTTCCTATTGCCTGTTTCGGGGTGTAGGTGTGGCAGTGTGGCTGTCTGATTGTTCGTGTTGGCCAGTTCCCAGCTGCTTTCTGAAGATATTTATTTTTGTAACCGTTGCATTTATCAGGGTGGATTAGCCAAGTCTGTTGACTTCAGTGCTTTGGCACAGGCTGTCAGGAATTATTTTAGTAATGCTCTGCCCTGGACCTGAGTGCATTTACATTTCAACCTCTCCTCTCTCTTCCAAGCAATAACCTACTGAGGGTTCCATTTACAGTCAGACATTCAGTGGAGTTCCTCTCCACAGCTCTTTGTTGTACATTGGATTTTTGTTTGTTGAAATCAAAGGGAAGGAGAAAGGACCATCTTCACCTAATGGCTTCTGCTCTGGCTACCAGTAAATGGTGGCTATTCCACAAGGAGGTATAAAGCACAGGAGGATGTTTTCACAGAAGTAATAAATCCGCTGGGATAGTCACGAGGAGTTCCAGCATCACTTGAGAGAGAGGAATTTGTGGCATTTCCTTTGTTCCAGCTTGGGCATCATCTCCATGAAATCCTGGATACCTGAGCCAAATCCTCTGCCCAGCAGTTCTATCATTTTCCAGCACCAAAGGGCTGGGCCCTTCCTCTGCACATCCTTTAGGATGACACCATGTTTTATTTACAATGTTTTAGGGGTACCAAAAAGCCATCCCTCTTCTTGGGTAAACTGATTGACTTTTGCTAGTACCTTCAGGGCTGCGAAGAAGTGTCCATGGAATGTAGTGACCCTAATGTTGTTCAAAGTAAGGAAGAATTAAATCTGAATTAAAGATTCATTTTTTCCAGACTGATTAGAAACTGAATATCTTCTCTATGCCATTATTTCCAGAAAAAGATCCACTAATTTTCAAACTTGCCTTTACATTGACATGTACCTTTAAAGTAAATCCAGTAACTAACTTCAGAAAGGTTTTTTTCCTCACACAAATGAGTTTGTTCATTCTCCTAATATCCCACTTGCTTCCCCTGCAGTTGAATGTCACCGCAACCTCTGTGCTTCCATCCCAAAACCTGATCTCGTCACTCACTTCAAAGATGCAATTCACTGCCAAATGCCTCACCTTCATCCATCTCAATCTAAACTCAGCAAAATGACCTCTCAAAAAGTACTCTACAGAGGCACTCTTTAATCAACATCTGTTTAGAGCTTTCCCCGTTAACTTCACATAGGCAGATTGTTTTCCATAATTAGACACAGACAGGCTCTGATATAACCAGCTGACATATAGAATACATATTCATTTCTCCCTCTGACTTCTTGAAGGATCTGAGTAATGCAGAAGAAACACCTAGTGCATTTAATACTAGTCTCAAGAGCTTCAGACTTGTCTAAGAGAGTCGCTGAAGCACTTCAGGTAAAACTCATGTCTTGTTAAATGAGAGGCTTAGGACACTGTGATGCTCTTGATGAACTAAGAGGCTGTATTTAGCTAAGAAAGAGGGACTTGGAGTTTGTGTATCCTTATTTTCCTTTGCTGGATGGGTTATAAGGGGCAGAAATGTGTTTTAGGGACAAGAAGATGGTGTCATTAATAGAGCTATGACTGCTAAGGCTTTCTGGTTTTGCAGTTACAGTCCTGAACAGCTACTTGGGGCTCAGGGCTGTGGACTTCACCTGATCTGTGTTGTCTTATCCCATTTGTAAAGACTTTGGTTCAGACAAACACTTAAACATATGCTTAAAGTTCTTCACATGTAAAATACTCCTTAAGCTCCATCTGCTAAACATGACCTTGATCTCTTGGTGCTGCAGTTCCCCAGTGAAAAATAGAAATGCGATAACAGCTTTATCAGCCTGAAAACTCCCAGCAATCCCATGCTACTATTTCTCAGGTAACATAACAAAACATATCTATAAACGTGATAGTATTTACTGGCTTGATTCTGCCCTTTCCCTTCAGTGAAATTAAATAACAGCTGACTCCAGAGGCAGCCTGATTGATTTCAGTGAAACTAATGCTGCTGCTCAACAGGAGGAAGGGCAGGAGGAGCAGAGTCAGGCACAGGGCAGGTTCTGTTATTCCCCTGCTACTGCCACAGAGCTCTGGTTGTTTTGAGAAAGCCTGTTCATATTTTCTCTTTCACTGTCTCCTCCTGATCTTTTCCCCTTTTCTCAGCTTCACGGAATAACCTCAAATCTTATCAATTGACTGTCAGCTTTAAAATCTTCTACTTCTGGAATTTTCAGGTTCCTCAAGTGAGCATTTAGAGCCATTGTGTCTCCAAACCATCTGCTATTACTGGAGGGGAAAAAAAAAAAAAAAAAAAAAACCAACCCACAAAACACTTTAAAAACTGACAGCTGACTTTCAGGAGTCTTTAGCAATTGCAGCCCCAGTTGACATTACTGAGAATAAATAGCCTGAAATATTTTGAAAAGTCAGGGCATGGACTACATTCTGCCACCTCCAGCCCATCATTTTCTACTGCTTTTCAGTGTGTTATTGTTGAAGGTATCAGAGTTTGAAGGTTATTAAAACTCAATAGTTAATTTGGTCTTTAGCATATTGTCTTCAGACATTTCCAACAGAAGTAAATGCTTAAATCCCATTAAATTGGAGTCTAAATGGCTTAGGTTTCTTTACAAATCCTTCTGCTAGGCATCAGATATCAAACAGACAAAACACAAAAATTAAGCTGAAGCCAGAGTACTTTTCTTTCCCTGTGGGGAAAAGGGCATCCATTATGCAATGAATCTTCTTTTGTAATGGTTTGGTGGCTTTGACAAAATCCATTTTACTTCATTGTCCTTTTACTTTACATAACATCCATAAAATGGCAAAACAGAAGATGTTATTGCTGATCAAAACAATTAGGATAAATCTCTTGAGTTACAATAATGTGACACAAAAAGCGACCTTTTTGGGACAGAGCAACTTTCTCATGAAGGGGTTGTCTTGCAGTCCCTCAGAGCAGTTTTTGTCTGTTGTCTTCACATCAGAAACAAAAGATAAATTAAAAAAAAGGAAAAAAGGAGCTGGCTGAGTTCCCGTCACATTGTAATACCCAGCACATTGCAAGATAGCAGAATAATTGTTACAAGACAGGTAAAGCTCAATTCTACCATGATCACAGGGGATGCTGGAAACTCTTGTAAAATGAGATTCTATGAAAATGAAACAATTGAATAGGTTTTGGGTTTTTTGACATTAGGCCAGGGAAGACCTAAAACAGGATCCATTTGGGACACCCTGTTCTTATATGGATGCCTCTGGATTTCCGAGAGGAGTTCCAGTCAGGTGTAGGGTTGTACCCACACACACAGAGTTACAAGCAGGCTTAAAGACCTTTCAGGCTAAATAAAATACTAATAAACCCGTAGTTCGTATAACCTGGGTTTACCTTGTAGCATACAAGCCTTCCATAGCGTGCAGAGGACACATTTATGGACAACTAAGCCAATGTCCCAATTCCCAGTGATTTTTATTGGAAGCTTGGTGGGTGGTTTCCAGTGACTGTAACCACCCCGCTTCCATATCAACCCTGGGATGGACACCTGAGATGTGCCCCCTTCCTCTGCTCTGTGAGCCCCATGGCAGGCTTGGAGGAGCTGCCCCAGCACCCTGGGACAGCAGTGAGGGGAGGGAACAAGGCTTAGTGTGGAAACCTCCAGGAGCACAGGCAGGAGGTGCTGCAAATTGTTCCGGGATGACTTGTGATGGGAATGCAGTTCTGTAGGTGATTATTCCATTGGAGAGCAGTCCTTAATTAACACGGAGCCTCCAGAGCACACTGTCTCATCTCCTTCTCCCCCTCCCTCTCCTCATGCGTGTGTCTGTGCACATTAATGGAATCACTCCTCTGTTCTGACTGTGGGTTGACCACGGGGACTGAATTTCTTGCCAGTTTGTGCAGAAGCGAGAGCCGAGGTGTGTGACCAGCGAGAGCTGCGGCTCCGCAGCGAGAGGGCTCTGCAGGCTCCCTCCCTCTCCCCATCCCCGATCCTTCCTTTCCTCTGATGTCACCGCTCCAATTTAAACAGAGGGGCCGAGGCAGAAGTTTCTGTTTGGCTTTTAGCTCTGGTGAGCTCGGGCCTGTTCGGACATGTCCCTGGGCAGGAGCTTCTCTCCCAAACACTGAGCGTTCCTGCTCCCCTTCCCGGCACAAAACTCTTTGGCATGAGCTCACCCTCCAGAAACCTCAGTATTTATACAGGCTCTGTGACTGTGATTTGCTCAGGGCCCAGCTGCTGATACTTATCTTCAGTTTGCTGAAGTAAAAGGTTGAAATAAAAAATTACAGGAGAGAGCTCCTGCTCGTCGTGCAGCTCATGGTTTGCCCCCACCTTGCTCCACATCAGCCCAGGCTGTGTCTCCCTAAACCCAGAGTGTGAACAGGCCACCTCTGCCCCCAGAAAATCTGTGCTGATGATCATTTGAACACTTATCTGGGATTCTATCTGTGATTCTTTCCCTTAAAATCACGTGTTCTATTCAGAGAAAGACACTACACTGTGTCCCAGTATCTGACAGCAGAAGTGAATATGCTTAGAACATACAGAAGGCCCTGAAGAGCATCAAGTGCAGCTCTTCAGCACCAAAGGGCACTGTGAAACTGGCAAATAATTTTTATTAATATTCCCATTAGAAATGGCAATATCTCTATTCTAGGCCTGTGATGTTTTTTAGTTCACTAACTTTCACTGAGTCTTTAACTTTTAATTTCTAAGAGTTTTATGTTTCAGCTGAGGATGGAGAGCAAGAACCATCCTCATCAGAGGTATAATTTTTAGAAGGTGGAATTTCTAGGAAATGTAGTAGATTAACCAAAAATACTGAGGGCTTTTGTCCATGATAGAAACAGCATTTAATAATGCTAATCTTTAATATAAAAAAGAAATCCAATTTTCAAGTAATGCTCTGGAAAAATCCCACAGTATTTTAACTCAATTAAAACACAATGAAATGCAGAAGACTTAAATAGATTGGCTGTCTAATATAGCTGCTAATCTGCTGCCTCATGTTCAGTTCCCTCTGCATACTCATAATCTATTCTGTGTATGTTGTTCCAGACCAACAACATCCCAAAATATTTAGCAGAGTTAATCAAATGCAGCACAAAACTCCAAGGAAAGGAGAACACTTAAGATGTACAAGCAAGAGATAATTGTATTGATTTCAAGTACAGCTTGGAAATAGGGAAGAAGCCTCAGATCCATCAGGGAACTCTCTCAGAGCTCCAGTGACACGTTCAGCAGCTCCTGTAAGTTAAGGGATTCCAGGGGCTCCACAGTTTGGTTGCTGTATCTGGGGTTTATGAGTTAATAAAGAGGAGATGGATGATGGAGAGAAGATGTTCCATCATCCCTCTACAGGCAGGGATGATTTCTTTCATGCTTAGGATATGGCTTGTCTGAAGGAATTAGCAAAGCTGCCTTGTAAATCAGCAGGGTCTCTGTTGCCTTCGTTCCAGCAACATCCATCTGCACCAGTTAAGAGTTTAGGCTGTAGGTCTCCAAAGTGAGGCACCTCTCCTGCCTGGAGAATCTGGGATTTTTTCCCAGATGCTTTTCAGAGCTTTTGTGATTGCCTGACTCTTTCCATTGCTCAAATTCCACTCCTTTCCCTCTGGCCTCCTCTGACCCAGCCTTATCCTCCCTTCCTTCCTCTGTGTCTCCAACCTGCTTCTTGAATCACTTGCCTGTTTTTCTGATCAAAGGATATTTTGATCTGAATTTCGGAATAAATTCTTTTTATTCAGTGTGTATCAGAAACACTTGGCTCTCTGCTACCAGACCACTTTGACATCATCATTCTTAGCCAGGTTTATTCAAATTTGCACACAAGTCTGTTTAAAGTAGGAAATCAGGCAGAAACAAGCCTTCTGTTTCCAGCCAGACATGGCATTCAGAAGTTCTCAGTTCAAATTTCAGCCATTTCTAATTAAGAGCTCATCAAACCTCATGAAACCCTCAGGGTTTCCAAGGATTTCTTGCTAATGGCTACACTTGGAAAAGAAAAAAGAAAAGTACTTTAAGTTATTTTGCTTTCCAAGTGCACTGTGTACTTTTGTCGTCATCTTCCTTTTCTTTCTGTGACATCTGTGGACAAAATGTGTTTGGAGATGATTTGGTCAGTTAGATGAGAAATTAAATATTGAACACATTAGCATGTAAATTTGCTTTTCAAAATGCTTTGGGTCATCAGCCCATGCAGAGACACAAACGCACACATGGGCTTGTGTATAGTGGTTACAGCAACATGATAAACTTTTAAAAGGAAAGCAGAAAGTTTTGAATATGTATTTATATTATTTAGACTTCCGTTAATTTCTAAGGAAATGTTGTCTTTTTGATTTAAATGGCTTTGAGTTAATTTTGAAGCCAAAAATTTTGCATAAACTCATCTGCTCACAGTATCTGAGTTTCAAGATAATACACATCCTGCTCTTGCATTACTTTACCCCCTATAAATCACTCCCTGAGTCAAAACCCCTTAAAAATATAAATGCAAATATAAAAACAACAAGAGTTGGGAAAGTTAGTCCTTTACTTAAAAAGGAAGGAGAGGAAATAACAAATGGTACAGAGAATGAAGCATTCAATGCCATTTTTGGTTACTTCTCCAAAATAAAGTTTGATTGTGGCTGCATAATAATGCAGTAAGTTTTAACAAGGGGATCATCTGGAATCGCAAAAGACTATGCTGGCTAAAATTTAGATAATTTAGATGTTCTGCAATTCAGCAGGACCTGATGAAATCGACCCTGGAGTACTTCAGGCTTTAGCTGAAACAATCCCAGAGCGATTAGAGATTATCTTTCAGAGTTCAAGATGACCAAGGTAGAGCCAGAGGCCCAGGGAAGGGTAAACACAAGGTCTATTTTTAAATAGGGGGAAAATGAGAACCAGGGGGATTATGGAACAGTAAAATTGACTTCAATACCCAAAAAGTTTCTAGAATTAGCTGTTACAAGCACTCAGAGAATAAGAAGTTAATAAGAAACAGCGAATATGGATTTGTCAAGAGCGAGTCATGTCAAACCAGTACAATTTGTGTGCAGGGGAGATGAACTGGTAAATAAAAAACAAGAAGTAGATATGATGTTTGTGGATATTTTAATAAGGCTTTGAGTTCGTGGCATCCTCATAGTCAAAGCAGAGATACAAGCTCCATTTCAAATTGCCACCTTTGGGGGGCATAATTAGTTGTAAATTAAGGTTCAGAAAGTAGCTGTGGATCGTTTCCTGTCAAGGTGGGAGGGCTGGGAAAAGGGGATCCCTCAGGGATCTGCCCTGGGTTGGGAAGCGCTCAGTCCTGCATGAGAATACAAAGTGCATGTTAATAGAATTATCAGAATTCATGCTGGGTGGGATGGCAGTGATTTGGAAAAGGGAAACAAGCCTCTGAATGATTTTTATACCTGGTTACATGAAATTCGCAACCTGAAATGTGCTAAAACCAAATCATATTGGTGTATGAAAAAAATGCAAGTAGAGTATAGAGTGAAAAACCAAAAAGACTTTGCAAGAGAAGCAGTGTTTAAATATTAACACAATTAAGAATGCGGACTGATGGAAAATCCTAAAGTAAATATGAGACAGTATCATAAAACTGCTTCAGGAAAGACAACTCATGTAATGGAGAGTTTTAGTGGGGCTTGTGGCTAAAAGACAAGGGTGAATTTTACTTTTCAGGCAACCTTCATACAGCCTTGGCTGTGTCTCACTTTGGTTGTGCAGCTCAAGAAAAATCTTGACAAATTGGAGGGGGACTAAAGGAGAGCCACAAGAATGATAAGAGGTTTGGAAAATGCAACCTATGATTAAAGATTGAAAGAATTGGATTTGTTTAGTCTAGGGAAGGGAAGACTGACAGGACGTGATAACATTCCCCCAATCTGTAAAACATTGCTAGAAAGAGAATGGTGATGAATTGTTCTTCAGAGCAGCAACGAGGAGGAGAGAAATAATTGGTGCAAATTTTAGCAGAAAGGATTTAGTTTAGATATTAGAAAGAGCTTTCTAGGTTCAAGGTTATGCCAGTACTAAAATAAACCCTGCAAGGAGATTACTGGAGCTGCTTCCTTGGAGGTCTTTAAAAACAAGTTAGTCATATGTGAGGGTTGGTCTGGGAGGACTTGGATTGCCCTCTGTGAAAGGACCAGATTGAAAGACCAGATTGAACAAAATGTTTAATTTAAACATTTAAAGATCAGATTGAACAAAATGTTAGGAACTGGCAGGTAGATGGAGTGTTGATTGATTGTCTACTATGTTTTCCAGAGGGATGATGCTGTGGATGCAGCTAAATTCATATAATCATGAAAAGTTTCATTCAGCCAACACTTCTGGGAGGTTAATTCTATGCTTCTTGCAGTAGGAAAGGAACAAGGCAGAGCAAGTGGTTTCATCCAGATTATTCTGTATCATATAAGGTCAGCAGTTTGTGTAACCAAGCCAGGTGCCATTCAAGCTAAAGCTCGTCAGGTTTGGTGAGAAGTGCCTGTCTGATCTTTCGTTGTTTGCACGGTAGACAATTGGGAACAGTTGTTCCCTAGGACCACACTCTTCCTTGAAAGCTGTGGTTTTTGTATGTTTCTCTGCCTTTGTTTTCCTTTTCTCCTTCCTGTTGCTGTGATTAGTAATTTACATGCTTATGTTTTCAAATATCTTAATTTGTTATTTACAATTGACTGTGAGATAACTGGAGAGTAGAAGTGGTGCAGTGATACAAACACAGAGACCTACAACTTCCTGAGACTGATGAACAGCTCGTTGCTGAAACAAGGATAATTTAGGATGTAATCCTGTCTTCCTTCTTTCTAGAACTGTAACTAGAAGAATATAAAAGTTGTTGGATATTTGTTTTCCATGCACAGGTCTAAAAGGGGCATAAAGTGTAAGCAGTTGTTGCATGTGGATTTTGAGTCAATGGAAGTGGCCTCAGCATTTGAAATCTCATTATGCTGTTGAGAAAACAAACAAAAAACCCAACAAAACACATCTGTGCCCTTTCAAGCTTGTGGTGTTTCCTCAGGGACTGGTCTGTTCTTCCATGGCAGGGAAGCTCTACCAGGTGCTATCCCACTGCAAACTGCCTTTCCCTGGGATCTCGTGGCCTTTGTGAAGCCCAGTTTGGGAACCTGAGACTCAGCAAGGCTTCCAGGAGCACTGAATACCTGTGGCTGTATTGACACAGCACTCTGAGGTTGCTGGGGACCTGTGCACTGGAGTTTTTGGTTAAGAGGTCGCCCCAAAGACAATCTGAGAGAAGAAGTGGGGGTTGGCAGCTCTTCTGCCTTCACAGCACCCGATGTGATGCTGTTTGTGTGTCTGAGCAGCAGGAGCAGAGTCCTCACCCCTGATGTGCTGTATTTAATATTGCAATTGCTGTTTTCCTTGCCCTGGGAGCTGGGATGCAGCATTCGGTACCCTGATGGTGGGTTGGAGGGAGCCTGCACAGCTGCCCCAGCACACGACCCTTGCTCAGGGTGGACCAGCACAGTCCAGGTGGGATGTTTTCCAGCTGCACTGACCAGTTCCCAGATTCCAGTTTTAAACCTGAGACTAAATAAAGTGCCATCCAGTAGGTGTCTAGTTTGAAGGGGTTAGTGGTGTGTGTTCATATGTGTTGTTTTGCTACACAGCTGCCCCATCCCAGAATAAACTGCTCTAACTAGGGACAGGGACTGTGGACCAGGGAGATCTCTGAATCAGGACTCAGAACTAGCCAGACTCTCCAAAATCCCACCTTCAAGCTTTGCTTGGGGAACACAAGAGGTTAAATGCCAAAGCTGTGTGTTACTTTCCTGCAGCGAATTTACTACTTTTCAGATAAAGATAACAGAAGAGATGTTCCCCCTCCCCACATACACCTTTTTGTTCTGTCCCTCCTTGCTGCTCCCTTCCTTCTCACCCCACCACTGCACACATCACTTTTTCTTACTACATGTTGTAAGTGGGGGAGATTTCTTGAACCAGGGGCCTCTTGCTTAATGCACTGAGGATTCAGCCAGGCCAAAAACGCCTGTAGCATATGGGGAAGGGAAGGGCCAGCAGTGAGCAAGCTTGGACAGATGTGCTATAGAGGGAGTGTGGTGTTAGTGGGGGTGGAGAAAACTCCCCCCTCCCAAGCCAGTTCAGGGGGTGGCCAATCGGGAGAAACGGACCCTTTTTAGGACCCCAACAGTTCGGGAGAGCCCCTGAGGCATTTTTGGCCAGGAGGTTGTGTGTACACACACACTCACACACGGAACAGTTCAGCAGCAGTCCAATCCCCTGTGACATGGAGCTTTTTCTTAATTCAGAGCATATTTCAGGCTTCGCTTTAAAGGGAGGGGGGAGAAACAACACCAAAAACCAACCCATAAACCATAAAGAATCTATTGAAACAATTGTAAAGGGAAAAAAAATAGAATGTGGCTGTAGCAGAGGTTGTTAGGGAGGAGATGTAGGGGAGAGATGAAAAAATTAAAGAAACTATCACCACATTCCTCACTGGCCTCAGATCAGCCTGGCAAAACACACACCTGTGAAGGCACTTCCAAAAAACCAGAGAGGTGGAGGTGTCTCCCCCAGCAGCATCACTGCTCTCAGGTGAGCTTCTGGTTGGACTGGGTTTCGTGGTGGTTGTGACTCTTATCATTCACTCTTTACTCACATGGCAGCATCTCCTGTGCTCCTCAGTGTTGGTTTTCAAGCAGGAGGTTAAAGCTGGTGAGCAATTATTTATCTTCTTGTTTGTTTGTTCGCACTGAGCACCTTCATTTGGGGCTCTCAAAGTACGTTGGGAGCAGAGAGCTTTGTGATGAACAGGCCATCTGATGAGACTCCACTTTACAGAAACAGCCTCTTCAAAGAGTTCAAGTGATTTTTAAAGGGTGCCTGGCAGGACTGGGAATGGCACCTCCACAACCCCAACCCTCCTGCACAGAATCCCTCTACAATGGCACCGTGTTTTGGGGTGGTTTTTTTTGTTTGTTTGCAATTAGGAATTAATGCAACTTCCACATCCTTATACAAAGAGCAATTGAGTCAGTCCCTGCCCCAAATATCTTCCAGTCTTCACTCTCAGGGATAATTTTCCTCTAAAGGCAATTTAGATGCACAAGACTCTTAGCACAGCTTGTTCATTACTGCCAAGGACCTGCAGTGCAGGATGCGTCTCCTCAGTTAACATCTGTTTTTTTGACCAAATTGCCTTAGTTGCTGCATCGGCCCACAGCTGATATAAAATCCTGAGAAATTATGACTATTTTTGTTGTTTGGGTGTTTTGATTCTATTTATTTATTTATTTCTCTAAACCTGCAGTTCATTTTGGCATACTGAGTAGGATTTACTTGCAATTGTACCCAGACAATTATGATGTTAAAAAAAATTACTCCCAGCTTAGCCCAGTGCAGGGAGGTGAAAAACAGGGGAGGGGTGTGTGTCTCCTGAGGGGATCTTTGGCATCAGACCAACAGGAGCAATCGGCACTGGGAGGGAAAAGATGCATGTGCACATTAGGAGGCAACATCTGGTTCTTGGGCCACATGTTCCAACACTGGCCTTGACTCCACTGCCACAGAAGAGAAATGCTGCCTCTGCACTGTCCTCCTGCACGTGGTGTTGTGTCCCTGTGCAAAGAGGTGTCTGGAGGGGGGGAGAGGTTTAGGTACCCTGGCCCAGATTTTTAGTTGTTCTCTGTGAAATAAGAAGAAAGCAGACAAACGAAGTCCAGTTTGGAAAGGGAACTGGGCACCTGAGATGGTTCTGTCACTGTGTTTTTAAATGTTCCTATGCACTTAAAAGCTTAAGGGACTGTGTGAGTGACTCTTTGACTGCTGTCTGGGCTCTGATTCCAGTTCAAGTCAGTGAGAAATCAATAGGAGTTTGATGCCTGGAAATTGCTCTCCTACTGAGGGCTTGAAATGGCTTGTGTGCCATTGACAATGAAGAAGCACTTTGTCACCCAGCATTAATTACCCCATCAGCTCTGTTCTAGGGAGTTCCTGGTATGGCTCTTTCTGACCACATTTTACTGCTTTGCTGTTCTGGGTCTCTTTCTAGTCCTCACCAGGGTTGTCCAAGACAGATAGGAAGACTTTGAACTGAAAGCAGTAGCAGTAATTTCCTTGGCTTTAGTGGCAGCCTTTGGGGAATCTAACGGGTTGTTTCATCTGCAGTTAAACTTTGGAACTGATGGCCCTGATTTAGGAATCTCAGATTCAGCTTTGCATCACCTAAGGCAATAAAAGGCCTGGCAGCCAGGAAGACTAATCGTTGAGATTAAAAGGAGACAATGTGGCTTGCTGCCTTTTCCAGGGGATGCAAGACATGCAACCTCAAACTAAAACATCATTTATTGTCAGAGTCTCTATAATAGATTTGGAAAGCTTGAACTCAGGACAGAAAGAGCGCAAAGTGCAAGAACAGGGGATCTCTTTTCTTGCCCCTCATTTGATATTACAGAATGAGTTGTTAATTTTTATACTCTGCATTTTCTCACACCTATGGGCATATTATGCTTCTTTGTGTAGCTCCCTTTGGACCAAATCTGAATTACCTGCCAGACCTCCTCAGTTTAGAGTTAACTCTGTGAAGTATTTGCAATATTATGCTGAACTCCAACTCTTGTCTTGCTTCAGCCCTACCCTTTTTTTATTTCACTGGAAGTGCTGTCAGGCATTGGACTGGAAGGGGGGCTGCCCATGGAGGTGGTGGAGTCAGGAACAATTAGATATGGCACTCAGTGCTCTGGGCTGGGTGACAAGGTGGGCATCAGGCACCCTTGTGTGATATAAAGTATTACTTTCTTGACTAGCACTTGCTGTAAATGCATTTTTTCCCCCCAGTGTGGTAAAAGCCTGAGTTTGGAAAGTGAGAGGTTTGGGGAAGGTGTTGATGAATGTTTCCTTGTCCCCTCTGTGTTTCATTTTCATCCACTGTCAGGGAAGGGGATGGTGAACAGACTAAATAGGTCCAGAGGAGTTTCGAAAATGCAAAAGGAGTTAAAAAGCCAATGCATTTGCAAATTAAGGGATGAATTTGGGTATCCACATATCTGGATATGCTGGTGAAATCAAAGAGCTGTAAGTTCAAGTGAGTGTTTACAGCTCCCAAATTCAGTTACTTTATGACATGTTTAATGTGTTTTTACAAATGTTTGTTGTACTCAAGTAGTGACGATGCTTTATTTGGTCAGTAAAATTCCATCCTGCCTGAACTACGCAAAAACCTGAATGTCACAAGGATGTTCTGTGTCTAAGGAAAATATTCACTTTCATTTTAAACAGTCCAAATTCTTCTTCTTCCTTTTTATTTTTTAATAGAAACTTTAACTTGTCACTGCAACCACCAACAGGACTTGCCAATTCTCACCAACATTAAGGGATATTTCTGGGTTTGCTGCTTTGCTTTCTTCCTCTTTTCCATTTTCCTTTTTTTTTCCACCTTCCCCTTCTTTCTTCAGTATAACAAGATTGGAAATTAGTGCTGGCTTGAAGCCACGGCTGCATCTACAAGGCCATTTAAAGTTATTGCTCTGTACTCCCTCTGGGCCACTATGAAGTTCAGCTGTGATCACAGAGAAAGAAACTACCCCAAAATGCTAGAAATAATAATTTAAAAAGAAAAAAATAAAATCAGAAGAACATGGAGTTGCTGTTATGAATTTCAAGTTTGGCGTGAAGAGAATTGTGAAAACAGCTACAAATACTGAAAAACAGCTTTTTGTGCTGAGCTGGTGGGATTGCTCTGGTGAGATTTGTGGTCATGGCCAGAAGGGAAAGTCTGTTTTACTTTGGTCTGAATTTGGGCTTCTGACCTCGGACTTTTACATGGATAAAATCAGGAATTGTCCTACTGAAGCTGGTGGGGTTGGAATGATGATTGGAATAATGAAGCTGCTGTGGAGTCGGAGTGAGGGAAAGCTCTGAGCATCTGAGTAGGTGGGGAAGGATTTCCAGCTTCATTCCCACTCTGGTTCTGAATTTTGCAAATCATCTTAAGAATGAGCCTGATCTGAAACAAACCCTTTAATGGTTTAATGGCTTGGACTAGGATTTGGGAAGGTGGATGTAAGACAGGTTCACGTGGGCTAGAATTCTGGTGAAAGCACCTGCCTTTTTAGAAAATACCCTCTGTTACAGAACACTTTCTGGCTGCAGCTTCTTTATGTTCAAGTCAGTGGCTTTTGAAGCAGTTTGTGCACACACTTGAAAGCACCTGGTGTGGTCTAGCAGGTATTAAAACAACAGATCCTGGCTCACCTGAGGGACGGGGCACCCCCGAGCCCTCACTCTCTTCTTTTGCCTGAAGTTGAATGCCCTGATCCTGTGAAATCTGTCCCCACAGTCTTTCTTTTAACTTTAGTACAGTAGAAGCTGCTGAGAAATATCTGGGCTTGTTCCTCTTGGGAAACAAGGGGAGTTTTTGTCTTTGCAGACAGAAGTTCTCTAGGAAGGATTGAAGGGAAACCTCCAGCACATTCACTTTCAGTGAAACGGTGAGGAAATTTTCAGATTCTCTATATGAAGAGGGAGGGATGTTGCTTAATGGGTTTTACCATTCTCCAAGCACCAAATTCACAAACTATGGCCCAGATTCAGGAAGTAAGTTGTAGGGAATGGAAATGATGAAGGTTTGAAAGCAATGAGCCACCAGAATGCTTTGTGTCCTTCTGATGTTTTCCCACTTGGAGTAGCTCTGGATTTCTATTCCTTTGAAAACTTCAACTTTCCTTTCAGTTTTACAATGATTAAACCCAGTGACTGATGGAACTTCAAGCCTTCCTGATATTGCCTGACAAAAGGCTGCACACTGGAAAAACACATCAGGACAATATGTCATGAAATGTTATTTACATGACAGAACCCACAGAGACTCTGACCTCGGTGACAATCCAATTTTTGATGTTGTGCACATGAAATCAATGTTCCTCCTTGCCCCTCCAAATTTATAGTCAATACAGGTGAGGCAAATTTATTACATCTTTGCTCAATAGCAAATTCAAGCTGTTCTACTCTAAGACCTCTTATCCTACAGCTCAATTTGGTGTCATACCCATTTCTCAGACTATTTAAATGCATGTCTTCACTCAACTCAAATATTAACATAAATATCAAAAGCTAGGAGAATTCTTTGCATTTCCACCCTTGGGTTTCCAATTTTTCTCATGGGCATCCATGGACAGATCCTACATAAGAAACTCCTGCCTTCCTGTTTTTCCTGAAGGGTTAAAGCACAAACAGCGGGACATGTTCTGGGGTGCCAAACTTTTCCTTGTACTCCGTCTCCTTTTGATTTAAAAGCTTTGTTTATCTCTCTGTAAAGTCACTGGCAGGCCATAAAGAGATATATTGCCTTGGTGCAGACAGCACAGACTCCGCTCCTGGGAAAGCAATGGACTGTGAAGTTGAGTGTGTGCGTGTGTGGGCCCGCTCATAATTCAGGAAGGGTTCTCTTTTGGGAAGCTCCCAATGGATTCTGCCTGCAGCCGCCTGTGGCTCCTTGCAGGAGCAGCGTGCCTGTATCCTTGAGGGCTGGTCAGGCTCAGTGCTTTTGATGGTCTCATAAAACCATCACTCCAAAGCTTGGAATCACAAGGCTATTGAGCTCAGCCATAATAGAGTGGATAAAGTGCTCCCAATGGCTTTGATTTTATTATATTTTTATTTTTTGATAGACAAATAATGTCATGTCAGAGCCCAGCTTGCTGGGGCACTCCCTGCTTAGCCAGCATTGAGCAGAGAGGTACCTCAGAATTATGACTTGGTTTTGCTGCCAGGGGCTGAACCTCTGAGCGAACATTCCTTGACAGAAGCTGTGCTCTGTGGTGTGTTTGCACAGTATATTCCCCCTGCAATTCCATGGGTGTTCCCAGAAGCGTGGGGGTGCAGTGCTCCCAGTTGGGATGAAAGGTAGGGCGTTCTAGTGGAAGAGATGCAATAGGTGAATTATTTCTGGCTGGCATTCAGACTGCAGAAAGTGCTGATTTAGCTGAGCAGAGGGTGTTTGGGTTTAATCTTCTATGGAATTGACTTGTAATGTCCTTTTTGTTTATCATCAGAGGAAGAATCTACTGAAAAAGGGCAGAGCACCAAATGCAGCTGAACCACTGCCAGCAGAAAGGGTATTGATTCCCTGCAAGAGGAGAGAGGAAGCTGCCTTTTCATAGAATCATAGAGTGGTTTGGCTTGAAAGGGATCTGAAAGATCATCTTGTTCCAACTCCCTGCCATGGGCAGGGACACCTTCCACTAGGTCAGGTTGCTCCAAGCTCTGTCCAACCTGTCCTTGGACATTTCCAGGAATGGAACATCCACAGCTTCTCTGAGAAGCCTCTTTTAACAGCAAGTCATTCTTTGTGAGAATCCCTTACCTGGAATCAGGGACTTCCAAGACATTTAACTCTAAACCTTGAGAAATGGAGCTGGGAAGAAGCAGAACCCTCTCTTGGAGAATTCCCTTGCATGGAGGATTAACATGAGAACGACAGATCATTGCAATCCCACTGCTACTCTCAACACATTAAGTGACACAGAGTCTAGAGGAGGCCCCAGAGATTAATGTTTTCCACAAATTGAGTTTATCTTTGAAAACTCCACCAACATATTTAGAACATGGACCCTCAGTCTGCCACCTCCTTGTCCCTGACAGGCCATGCCCACCCTGGTTTTCCTTGTGGGGTTCTGCATTCCTGTGTCCTCTAGCCCTGGGTGGCTGCACTGAAAAGGCTGTGAAGGACAGACTCTCTTTGCCTTCGGAGAAATCATTAGTACCTTTAACAGTGAGGATAAATCTGAGAATCGCCTGAAAATCTGCAGGAAATTACTTTTCAAGTGACCAATGATCTGACCTCTGATTTCCTAATGATCTAGGAAGAGTTCAAACCGAAGTGCTTGTATACACAGAATGCCAAATTTATATATACAAAGCATCATAATTACTGTCATGGAGATTTACTGCGCTTTACAAATCATTAATAATCATAATAATAATATTTACCATAACTCTTTCTGGCAGACTAATTGCAATTCTCTTTGACCATCCTTGAACTACTTCTCTCACAACATCTTTCCCATTGGCATGAGAATGAAGTACACAAAACCTAATTTACTGACATAAAGGGTGGCTTTATTGCCATGTGTTTATTTGAGACAAAACCAGATATTTGCTATTGAAGGGAAAGTATAAGCATTAATGAATCAGCAAATCCTTTAAGACAGTGCTGTGTAGTATTGCACTTCAATCTTACATTGGCAGATGACGTGCTCTTATGTGTTTGTGACAGGCAGGTGTGATTCTTGCTGCTCAGTCAGGGCACTGTTTGCAGTATTAAGTGTATAAAAGACACATGCAATCATTTGCATGAGAATATTTTAGGTCTTTCACATCTGTTTTTGGGGTGGAATATCCACAGATGAAAAATGTCAGGTTCAGGCCACCCTGACTGTTGTTTAGTTGATGAACTGAGGTGATAGAAATTTCTCATTCTTCTAAATACCATCAAAATTATGAGATTTGGAGAAAGGGTTTTCTCTGCTTTCCTACTCCGCAGCATACAAAGTTTGTGAGCAGTGTCAGATGGGATAGAAACTGCTGGCATTCAATGGCATTTTTTAGTTTGAAATATTGTATGTTAGTGTACTTTACTATGTTTCCTTATATTTTTATAAGATAACAGTCTACATAAGCTCTGTTATTGTAGCAGTTTTATGCATTTTCCTGCCATTTTTTGGCAGTTTGTACTATTTCTACCAATGCCATGGGTTCTTCTGATATGAGTTGCTCTATTTAGGTCTGATTTTATCCAGTATTAGAAATCTGATTTTAATAGACCTTTATCCCACGGCAGATTCATAGAATAATGAAATCATAGAATAGTTTGGGTTGGAAGGAACCTTAAAGTTCATCTTGTCCCACTCCCTGCCATGGGCAGGGACACCTTCCACTATCCCAGGTTGCTCCAAGCCCCATCCAACCTGGCCTTGGACACTCCCAGGGTTGGGGCAGCCACAGCTTCTCTGGGCAACCTGTGCCAGGGCCTGCCCACCCTCACAGAAAAGACTTTTTTCTAATATTCAATCAAAATCCACTCTCTTAGATTAATTGAGTAATTTGAAAGGGCAGTTAAATTAGTGTTTGTGCTTCTTGACATTGTTCTGTTGTCTATTGAAAAAAGAAAAAAAGTCAGGCAATATTAACACTTTGTATCTTAGCTTCACTCTTCTCTTTATTTATTTTTTCCAAAGCACATTTTGGGTATAAAATGACCATTCCACTTGCTGTGTTGGCACAGCTGTGGGGTGGAAGAAATCATCTGCTTAGTTATTCACAGGAATACTTCCCACTGCTTGATGGTTAAAAAAAGTCTGGCTCTAAGACACACCAACCACTCACATGTCTGGTTGAACTCACTGGGAGCTGTGAGTAGCATGTGTGAGTCAAAGTTGCAAAATAATGTAAGCTCATACTGAAATGCTGCTTCAGATATATTATACACTAATTGAATCATTTGTCAGACCAACACAACCTTTAATTGTGTTCAGTTTTGCAGCATCAGACTCCCTGCTGAGATACAACAACCTGGATATTAAGAAAACTTCCACAGGATGACAGGCAGAAACCTCAGACACCCCCAGCCTCAGCTCTGCCTCATCAGACTTTCATCTCGGGGAGACAATTACAAAAGCTTATGTGTTATAATATAAAACATAGAACTATTAGTGCCTGCTGACATGAAGAAAAATGGTAATAGTATTTCTCTCCCACCTGCCTGTCCTTCAACTGAGTTTTATAGCGGGCGTCTCATAATTTTTGTAACTTTCCAGAAAAAGACTTAAAGAACCTTTTGTAAAAGAAAGTGCCAAGCAAGCTAAATGCAGAAGTTGCTGCCAATTCTGCCTTTAATACTTCTAAAACAAATACAGATTTAGAGACACACTCATAGCAGAGCTGTGTGCCAAAGGCCATCGGAACTGAAGACATGTTTTAGAATATATACGTATAAAGTGGGTCTGATGAGTCACTTAATTTGTTGCCCGGAGACAGAATACATTTGCATGATGTTCTTTAATCTATTTCTAATTTATATGACGTTCCCTGGTCTAATGGGTTGGTTCCCTGCTCTGTGTGTCCAGCAATAGATGGTTGGTGTTTGTGTGAGACGTGGTGACTCCCCTAACAAGGAGCGTTCCGTGTTTGTTCATATATTCCCCGTTACGTTCTCCGTCATTCCAGGGAGATAATTACCCATGAATGCCTTCTCCTTTCTAGAGTAAATTAAAGGGTTTCCCATACAGTACATCCCCGTGAGACCACAAGGAGTTTTCTGAGAATCCACAGTGGCTCAGGTACCAGGAGACTCCCAGCTTAGCTGTAACCTTTGAGGTCCTTCCTATTTTCATACCAACACCTACGTCATCACTCCCATTACAGAAAAATTCCTCTAATCTGAGAAACCCTGCCAGTGGAAAACCTGTCCTCACCCTATGAAAAGTAAGAGGTACCATGGGGATGTTTTTGTTGTTAGTGAATCATATCTGGTAGGAGTTGTTTCTTTTCCTTGTGCCACAGCTCCAGGCCCCTCCGAGCCGCCCAGCCAATTGCTTTGGCTGCAGCAGCCCGTGGAAGCCCAGAGTACAGTAATTGCTTCATTGTGTTCTTTAAGAGGAAAGGAAAATAGTTATTACTCTGAGCAAGTGCTTCTGTGTTTTTTTCCCCCTATTGCTGTTGCGTGTTTTGGTTACAAAATGTATCCTATTCCGAAATTGGTGTTTTGAGACTTTCTGTTGTTGAGGTGGAAGGTTGAGAATGGGCATCTGAAGGTAATGCAGCTGCTGGTAATGAGAGAAAACATTGGCTTGGAGAAATACTCTTCATTTATAAAACAGGAATTCAACTGTTACTGGTTAATTTTGGTCCTGATCTCTTGATGGAAGGTACCAAAGCAGCACAGTCGTGTTCCTGGAAAGCCTAGGCTTGATGCTGATGGACTGTCATCTCTTCTTCAGTTACATAAAACTTAATGCAGATTTGACTTTTAAAATAACTGTACTTACTTGTTTACCCATGTGGCTATAGGTGTAAATATGGAATTTATGGTCACTCTGAGGTAAAGCTCCCGAAATTTCCGGTGCTGCCTGTGAAGAAGGTGTTTTTCCATAAGATTATTCTGAGGAAAACTAAGAGTAAACAAGCCCAGATCCAATAAACTGAGATATCCCATTATTAGAGATATCTAGAAATTTATGACTCAAAAAGGTATGAGATTGTGACCTGATGGTCTCCTGCTGTTGAGGCTCCAGTGGTGATTAGGAAGAAGTGATTTCATTGCTATGGGAAGGCTGCTGCCCTCATCCCTATTTTAGTTCTCATTGAGAAGCTGAATGTGGTACTCAGGACTAGGAGGAAAAAAATGCCTCCCCAAATACACAGAGTGTTATCACTGCCAGCTCCTCATCTTCAAAGACCCCTGACTGAAGCTCTGTGTGACTAAGTCCACTTAATTCCCCACCTAAGAGAAAAAAGCAGAGTTCAGAAGTTCAAGGAACTCTCTCGCTAACCACACACTTGTGGTTGTCTGGGCTGCAGGAGGAAGAGTTGGGCTGAATTGCTCAGTGTTTCAGACCTGGTCACACTCATGGAATGTCTCCTTGGGAGGCAATGAATGGCCAAAAAGGTGGAAGGCTGGTGCGATCTGAGCACTCTTGGAAACGTTGCCTTAGATGTCACCTTGGGAGCTGTTTGAGATGAAGTATCTGGAAGTCTCATCCCAAGTTCTGGGAATGTTTAGCATAAGATTGTACATTGACAGGCTAGTATATAACCCTGAATAGCATCTCCCTTTCCTCCCAGCTTGTGGAACTGTTAATAGTAGTAGACTCCTATAAAGCTTCAAGTACATAGAGCATTTAAAGCTTGTAACATTTATAGATTGCTACAGCAGCAGGAGAATCAAGCTAATGAAAGGATTGGGTGAGTGCCCTGAATTAATATGACCATAATCTAATTCATTTTAACTTCTCTTTGCTGCATATAAAACCTTCCTCTCCTCCAGCAACACAATTAGGACCCAATTCACAGGCTCGTGGCAGGTAATGGGAAGGTTCCCGCACAGTGGAGCTGAGAGGTTTTGAGCAGTAGGACCTCAGCAAGGGCAGAGTAGAGGTGGTAGAGGTGGCAGAGGTTTTCTGTGGAGCATAGCAGGATGTCTAGGAAAGGGGCACTCAGGGTTTGAAGAGTGATTAGGAGAATTAGGTGCAGATAAAGTGCTGAGTTTTGGAAAGGGTGCACTGCTCTAATTTGAAATAGAGAGACATTATTTTTCCTTAAAAACTATCCATAGCATAGAGCCTATCTTCACTGTGAGATTGTCTGACAGGCTACTCCTTTCCATGGGTAACCATGGAGCATCTTACTCTCCTTCGTCTGCCCTTGCCATTCCCTCAAGAAATTGTGTTTGGAGAATACTTCTTGTAGTTAGGATTCTAAGTGCAGTGAAACGTACTTGACTGCGCTGTCTTCTTTTGTTCTTTGTTTCATCTCCATTTCCCATCTGTTCTGTTTGTTTCAGCCAAAAAGGAAGGATTATTGCGTGCTCTGTAGATCATCCCTTGGAAGCTCAGAGGGTGTGGGGTGAGCTGATGACCTGCAAGGAGTCAGGTTGAGGAGCTGGAGGGGAAAGCAGGATCTGGGGAGTAAGCAAGGCATTGTGGATTGTTCTGACAGATTTTGTTGAACTGTGTTACTGGATCACTGAGTTCCAAGAAAGTATTACAACACATGTCCATGTAACAGCCAGTTCATACTTCTGACCTTTTCATTTTCTTTTCAGAAGCAATGTGTGACACTGGTTTCTATGTATGTACTGTGACAGCCCTCTCCATCTACTAGGGAGTTATGGAAAATAATATAATAACATAATAGAGGACTATCAAGTTCTTTTTCTTAAACCTGAATGCATGCATTCCATGTTTCAGTAGCTTCTGAGTGCTCATAAGGTAAGGGATGGGCCTGTTCTAGGATGTGGAAAATTCAGTGAAAAACAAGGCATTAAAGAAAGCAATAGCTGGACACGATTGAATGGGGAGCACTGTTCTTCATGGACCTGTCCTGAACTCATGCCCCAGCACAGTTTGAGGGCTGGTGTTGTGCTTGGAGTAAACCTAAAACCAAAGCTGAAGCCACTTGTGCTCATTAAAGAACTTGTGGCAGCTTTCACTGTGCTGGATGAGCAGCACCTTGCCCTGGTCAGACACAGTTTGGAGTGCGTCTCTGCTATGTGTTGATTGCAGCTTTTTATGACACCTTATTTAGGATGCTCTCTCCATCACTTTCTTTCTCCATTGAGTCAATGAAGGGAGAGTGCATCTAAATTAAGCTTCTTTTCTTACTTCCTTTCTGAAAGTATATTTTTGCTTCTCACTAAGTATATAAGAAGTCTAAAGAGATTAGTCTCACAATGCAGGCTAAGATAGGTGTCTAAAAGTAAGTGGTGTTTACACTCCCACTCTCTAGGTGTGTCCTGCATCCTCATCCACATAAGATATGCCTTGTCCCTTCCTCCTAAATTGCTGTCATGTTAAAGTGTTTCCAAGACAGATGCTCATCCAGCATGATTCCATGTGCTTCTGTGAATACCTAGATGTGTATGGGATGATAAAATCTATTTTATCTGAAGGGACTTGAAAAATGCTGCCTTAAATAGAGAAGTGCTTGCAAGGATTGTGTGTGTAAGGGGTAAAGAAACACCCACAGTTGAGGCAAACTCTGGTTCCCCCCAGGTGAGCAACCACTACCTGCAGACTTAGGGCTGGAATAATGTTTAGGTGGATGAATGCAGTTGTGCTGCTCAGAGCTCCTGCTCCTGCCAAGGTGAGATTGGACAATGGGTCCTGCAGGGGCAGAGATGCTCCCCTGTAAACAAGGGCACTACAGACATACACTTCACATAATCACAGTATCATTTATGTTGGACAAGACCCCCAAGATCAAGCCCATCCTTTCTCTGCATCTTCTCCATTGCCAGGCTCTGTCCTGGATCCCTCAATGAGGTGCCTGTGACTGATAATGTCTCTTGGAAGGTTCTGGGTGTTGCTCTCAGCCAACCTGTAGATACGGGGTGCTCACACACATAATGAAAGGGATGTGGTCTGGGATGCAAGAAGTGCATCCCACAATTGGCCCTTGTTTTGTCAACCCCTTGTGTAATCCTCCAGCTAATGCACACATCTGACTTGGTGTCTGCAGCGGACAGGAGATGTGGCACAGCACTGCCAGGATTCATGGGACAGTCCCCATAAAAACTCACCGTGGTGTGGTGAAATACACCCATTCTGGGCTGAAATCTGCTCCTGTTCCTTGTGCAAGAGCCATACTACAGAGCCTTCCCTTAAACAAAATACCTACAGGCAAAGCTGATGGGATCCCACCCCTGAAGAGCACTTGCAGGCCAGGCCTGTTTTCTCCAAGCCATTTCAGGATGCACAGCAGAGCAAAGCTGGGCAGCCTGTAAATCCCAAAATTTGTTTATTTACACAGAAATTCCCTCCTGTTCCTTGCAGAGCCCTGAAGCCAGAGCTCCATCAGGGACTGTGCGTGCTGGTTCGAGTAGGAAACATGGCACAGGGGGCACCTGACCTGGTTGGGAGACAGCTCCTCTGACTCATCAGCTGAAAGCAAAATGAGCTGTATATATTTAAAGCAAAGCTCTATTTTAAAAATTAATGATCTGAAAGGGAGAGAGGAGAAACTGCTTCTCTGTAATGCAGAAAAAGGCCCTGATGACCACAGCCTGGGTCCCTTTCCAGATGATGTCATCATCAGTCTAAATAATAAATTTTTAACGATGTGGAAAAAAAAAAAAAAAAAGAAGGAGGAAATAAAAAAAGAGGGAGACTCTGTTTCAATGAGGAGTAAAAGTAGCTGGTGGCAACAAGGAAAATATATGGTTGCATGAGGTTTCTGCCCTGTGTAATTAGGTTATCCCAAGTGTAGGAGTGTGCTGCAAAAGGCACATTGAAATGCCACTAATTGACTGCTCTGTGTCTCCCCCTGCTCGTACCCATGCAGAGTGGAAAACTGGGGGACTTGGGATATATAAGGCAGAGGGGCATTCTATAAACAGGGTTGCTAATAATAGGCAGGTAAGATTAGAAGGCAAAGTGCAGGCTCCCATCAGCCCAGAGACTGGGGGATATTTTCCCTTCATAAATAAAAGGCCACAAGAAATCTATTCAAATGGATTTGTGTTGGGTTGACAAATGCGTGCAGTGTGTTACCAGTGGAGTGCTCTTTAATGTAGTTTACATTATTAGCCACACATTCATTTTAAATCTGCTGTTTTGTTCCCTGGGACCCCCTTGTGAAGGTGTTGCCTGTTGTTGTGGGTGTGTTGTTCAGGTGAGAGGGCTTTGGCGACAGCCAGGCAGGCACCAACAAGGTGGCTTTGGAGGGACTGTGACACCAGTGTGGATTCAATGATGGTGTTTTTTCACTTCATGATGATTCCCCATCGTGGGGAGCCCTCAGCCATTTTCCATGAGATTTCAGCCAGAATTTTCACCCCCCAAAAAACCCCAAATCAAACCTTAGGTAACACTGGAATTCTGCAGGATATCAGAATGTATCTGATGGCATTTTAAGCTGTATTTTGAGATCCTCCTGTTCAGGGCTTGAGCTCCAGTGTCTGTGTAATCCTGTAGAGATGACCCTCTCCATGAAGAACTTAGGAGCTAAGGAGACAAGACAGCAGCTATTCTGACCTGGCAGACAATGAGCCTCCCTTGGCCAAAAGCAACACAAGATTGATGTCAAAGCTGTGGACCAAAACTGCTTTTCTTGAATTTCAGTCTTGTATTTTCCAAATGTATTAACCCAAATCAAGTTTTCATGGACCTCAGCAATCTGAAAGTCAGGCCCTGAAAGGAGCAGATGTGTTTCATGAGATTTGGGAGTTTGTAATGGGAGATTTCAATGGTTTTAATACCCAAATTCACACCTTCTCCTCAGACTGTAAGGGACAGATTTATGTCATGTTTTGTAGTGGGCTGATCCTAATACCCTTGTCGTGAGACAGATTTACTGTAGTTGTCAGGACTGATTTGCTGTAGAAGTCAATACCCCAGCCCGCCAGTGCCTGCAGGAAAAAAAGGCCTGGGCGTTTAACACCATAAATATTTTATTCTTGCTCTGCCATACAAACCTTGCATGGCCTTTCAAAAACAACTTACTTCTATTATGCCCCAGTTTCTCATGAGTTAAGTGGGGATAAAAACATTTATGAGAGTGGAGTGAGTAAGGCCGATGAAAAAAGGAGACTCCAGCCCAGGAAGATGGAAAAAAATTGTATTTTCTCTCCCAGGCTCTGTTATTTTGTTTAAATGAATTTGTTCCTTTTTGCTGTTTTCGTTGCTCCTTAAATAGTGACTTGAATTTCCTTTCAGTTGTGTTCTGGTACACAAGGGCACACACCTATTAGACACCCTCCAGCTTTGTGGGTCGTTTAATTTGTCTGTGTTGCTGCTACTGTTCCCTTAGCAAGGAAAAGAGGCACCTTGACCAGTATTTGCTGGGGTTCAGGGTGACATTCACAGGACCCAGAAGAGATGTTGAACTTAAAAGATGTGACACAGGTCTTTCTGCAATTACCTGGGGGTAATGCAGAGGAAGACAACACTTAGTCTTTCCTGTCCAGGGGGTTTCTCTCTGGGTCCGTGGTGAGAAGAGCAGGCACTGCTGAGCTCACTGCTGGGTTTTTTCTTTTCTGATGACCAGGCAGGAGAAGACCAAGCAGGAGTTAAATCCTCAGGTTGCTGATATGTCCTTTGTACTCCCTATTTCTTCCCCCTCTGTGAGGATACATTGAGAACTGGGTTTTGTCTGTCCATCAGAAACACAACTCACATTTCACTGGTCTAATACAAACACTTATGGGCTTTATTTTATTATTAGTTTGCCATGGATGGACAGTTTGTTAAAGCCTGCTTAGCTTGTGTGTGCTGCGTCTTTAGTCTGTTTTGGCAGAGCTGTGTGCTCCCCCAGTGAGGAGCACACAGGGTACATGTGTCTCTCTTTGCACAGGGCGACAGAGTCGGCTGATGAAAAAGATAAGCAATTTTGATGGAAAAAGGACACCAAGTTGGAACTGAAAGCTGACAAGCTGACACTGGTGGAAACAATGCCGGTGGGAGGACTGGAGTCACCTTGTGTGTGTGGCACTGGCTGCAGTGGAGGTTTTTTGGCAGCACATTGGATGCAGAGCTGGGAGAAAAGGTGGAGGAGCTGCCAAGGACTGTGTGGATGGACTGCATGCCCAGAGGATGTGGGAGCCATCCCACCCATCTGCAGGAACCAGGCCTTCTCCGAAATGTGAGTTACACCATTTCTCAAAACTGTATGTAGCAAGAAATGACTGGGAGGCCAGTGATTCATTCTGGGTTAATGTAAAGGTACCAGAGGGGGTAATATAAGGAAGAAAATTGATACTGGCTTTGCAGTGTTTGTGCTGCAGAAACGTGTACAAATGTTTCCCAGAGAAAGAGTGGAACAATCTGATGCAATATTAAAACTGAAAAAATACCCACCCATCAACAAATAAACAGCCACAGGGACACAGGGCCTGGTAACAGTGTTTGGATATCTGTAAATCAGTGCAGACTGCACAGGTATTTGCTTACTGCTGTACATTTCATTGCAGCTGAGAGGAAAGGGCCCTTGTGAGATGGTAGAAAATGTATGAGAAAAGTTTGCTTGAATTGTAGCACCATGATTATTGTGTCAAATACACTTTGGTGTGCATTCATTGAGTCACAGGAGGGACAGATTTGACCCTTTGGGATGAATACTCTGGGGAAATTAAAACTAGCTGTAAAAGCTATATATAGCTGAAAAGGCAATGGTAACATTTTATACAGTATAAGCATGTTCTATCCTTTACAGAAACCCATATCTGTAAAAAAGCAATTAGAAGTGCTTCCCTGAAAAAAAGGCAATTGAACGCAGTGAATGAACTGCAGGAATTGTACAGCTTCCAGAAAATGGTGGTAGTGAAGCATTTGTGGGATTCATAAAGTCACCATAAATTCCTAACTGAATATGGATTCACTCTCCAACTCTAAAACCACAAGATTTATTTCGTGCTGGCAGGGGAGGTGAAGTTCACAGAGCTCAATCTGCCTCAAGCATGCCAGCAGGTGGGGAAAGCACTGGTGTGTTCCCAAGTGTGTGATGTTCCCAACATCACCTTGACTGGCCACATCCTTTCAAGATGACAAGACAGGGCTGAGGCTTGGTTTTGGTTGAAGACCTGTCCATGCTTTCAACACAAGTAGTCATATATGGGCAGGAAGGTTTGCTAGTGTGCAGTGTCCTAATGGAAAAGAAGGATGAGGGACTGAGACTGCTGGTTTCACTCCAGAAGGTCAAGTTTTGGCACAAGTGCTGACTTTGAAGTCACACAAACTCTTGGATGCTTGATGGTGCTTCATGTGTTTTGTGGTGGAAACCTAAACAACACCCTATTAACAAGGGCATGGAGTGATGGGACCAGGGGGAGTGGCCTCAAGCTGAAAGAGGGCAGATATACTTGATATTAGGAAGAAATACTTCCCTGTGAGCCCTGGCACAGGTTGCCCAGGGTGGTTGTGGCTGTCCCATCCCCTGGAAGTGTCCCAGACCAGGCTGGATGGAGCTCTGAGCAACCTGGGCTAGTGGAAGGTGTCCCTGCCCATGGCAGGGAGTGGAATGAGATGGTCTTTAAGACCCTTTACAGCCCAAACCATTCTGGGATTCTATGACGGTGGCAACAGTTGCTTTGTTTCCTTTCCATGAAATTCACTTTGTTCCCCAGACTGGATGTTTCAGGGACACATGATTTCAGGAGATATTTCTGTGAATTTTGGGGGATTTTCTTGGAGTTTTTTTCCCTCTCTCTGCACATTCCCACTGGTCTGTTCCCCTGGGTCCTTGTTCCAGCACAGTTCACTTCAGCCTCCTCTCTCTTAACTGTGGTGTGCTCCCACTGTGGAATATAAGCAGGACACCAGCTCTCACAGCCCAGACTTTTAGTTACTGATGCAGCAGTGATGGAAATATATATTAGTGTGGATTTGAAGTGGGAAAACTGGAGGATAAGTCACCACTTCAGGTAGGATGAAGAGAGATATGGATAAAGAGTGGCTGGGCTGAAATGGAGAAGTCTGTGACTGCAGAAATGTGTAATTATTTGCACTCTGTCAGAGATGAATGGCTGTGACTCTCTCATAGTCATCTGCATAGCTGGGGGAATGTGATTGCATTGATGTAGTGTGTCTTCATGAGTCTTTTTACAACCACAGGAGCTAGAAATGTCTTTTGTTGTTGTTGCTTTTTTAAATGAAAGCTGACATTCTGGAGCACAAGTCAGCAGGAAGTGGGGGTAAGTTTATTGGCTGTTTTGGTGGGGCCTGGAGAATAATTTTGCCTTTCTCCTGCCTTTTGTCTATTCAGACTTGTAAATTCATTGAAGCAAGGGCTGCTTTCTACTGTGTGTGTCTTTATAGCACTTGCTGCAATGGATCTGTGCTCTCAGCTAAATCCCCTAAGGCTTAACAAAATATAAATTAGGATAATGGTATAATAAGTTAAATGTTAAATGGTCATGAGGGGTGGTTTATTTACATGAATTAGCAGCTTAAAAAAAAAAAAAAAAAGTCCTTCCAAAATCCTGGTGGGAGATTCTGCTTTGTGGCAAAACTGTTCATTATTCTACAGTATTGAAAAGACAGGGCAGTCTTACACTGGTTGTGCTGTTTTAAGAGAGAGGGCATGAACTACTTTCTTACACCTCAGAGCACCATCCAGTACCTAAAGGGGCTCCAGGAGAGCTGGAGAGGAGTGTTTTACAAGGATATGGAGTGCTGAGACAAGAGAGAAAGGCTTTAAACTGAGAGAAGGCTGGATTAGATTGGATATTAGGGAAAAATCCTTCCCTGTGAGGGTGGGCAGGCCCTGGCACAGGTTGCCCAGAGAAGCTGTGGCTGCCCCAGCCCTGGAAGTGTCCAAGCCCAGGTTGGACAGGGCTTGGAGCAACCTGGGCTGGTGGAAGGTGTCTCTGTCTGTGGCATGATTGTAATGAGATGATCTTTATGATCCCTTCCAAACACAAACAATTCTGTGATACTATGATGATTTCAAAGGTTTTGTACCCCCAAATTCTTTAACCTTTCCACAGGCTTCAGTGATTGCTCTGTGTTTCACAGTGCCTTGGGCAGAGTTTCAACACCAGGAATATATCCTGGAAAGAGAAAATAATTTCTCCCTCCTCCAAATTCCTATGCAGATGAATCTTGAGTGTGATCTCTGTGGGTTTTGTTAAGAGATAATGTACTGCTCAGCTGGGCAGATGGGACAGTGTGGAGCAGTGCAAGAGAACTGCAGGAAGCCTGATGTGGTGCCATGCTAGTGTAGGATTTGTACCTTTCCTTCATATGAGAACAAATAAAGCCACAAATGGTAAGACTCTGGGATCCAGGGTGTTATGTTTGTGCAGGAGCTCAGAAAGAGGTGTAGAATGGTGAGATTCCCCAAAAATCTGGAGCAGGTTTGCTCATCTGTGTTGTGTGGAAAATTATAATCTTTATCCTGCTCCACAATCTGCCAAATCCAAGCCCTCAGCAGCAGCTCGTTCTCCTACTGGCAAACCCACAGCCCATGTGCAGTCTCTGAGGTGCTTTGCTTAGGGTAGTGCTGAGACCTGTGGGACCATCCACAGTTCAAGGTAATGGAAAGCTGGTCTCTAACTCTTGTTTTTGCTGTAGTTACAGTCATCAAGAAGAGATGACTGAGAGGGGACCCCATCCAGGTCTGTCGGTGTCTGCAGGAAGGGGGCAGAGGATGGACGAGGCTTTGCTTGGGGGTGCCCAGCACTGGGACAAGAGGCAACGGGCACAAACCGTTGCTCAAGAAGTTCCACCTGAACATGAGGAAGAACTTCTTTGCTGTGCAGTGACCGAGCACTGAACAAAGACCAGAGAGGATGTGGAATCTCCCTCACTGGGGATACTCCAGAACCATCTGGACACAATCCTGTGCCAAGTGCTCTGGGGTGTCCCTGCCTGAGCAGGGAGTTGGGACCAGATGCCCTACTGTGGTCCACTCCAACCTGACCCATCCTGTGATTCTGTGATCAGCAGCAATGCTTTCTGTTGCCCAGATGTTGTAAGTCCTTGTGAAAGCCAGTGGCCAGCCTGTCTGTCTGTCTGTCAGTGCTGCACTGGCTGCTTTGAGGTGACCTGCCAGATTGTGTAGTTAGGGCAACTGGAGACATCATGTTCTAGGCTTTACAGTGTGAAGCAGCCCTAAAGTTGGCACATTTTCATACCACAAAACCACTCTCTTTGTAGGTTGCTCAGCACAGTGATAGGGCACATCCTGCACCCCTCCTCAATCCCTGATGATTCCTGGAGGTCAGAACATCCTGGCTGCATTCTAGCACTGTTTGAGTCAAACATTTGTATACCTGTCTCTCTGAAGCATCCCCCTCTGTGATAGATCACCCTTGTTTTTCCACTTCCAGAGCAGACAGCACAGCTCAGATATGCCAGAGAGCCTCACTCCAAATATAGACCAGTGTAAGAGAGCCAGTGGTCTGTCAACAGATAGTCCAACTTGGGAGGAGGCAGAAACAGGATTTGCTGTCAGCTTCATGCCAGTGACAGCACCACGATGTTACTTGCTGTAGATTAATGTGGGAGAAGGTCCTTGCCGACAACCCCTGCAAAACAGTTCAGCTTCAAGTGGAATTACAGTGGTCCTTTTAGATCAGCGTATTTTTGCCAGCTGATCCCCAACAGCACTCCCAGCGGTGGGGAAAGCTGAGACTATTACTGTAAATACAAAAGGAAGACATACTTGGCACCCCTTTACATTAGAGCTGGCTCAGAAGAACGTCTGCGTAGCTGCTCCACTGCCAAGATGGATTGTAGTCAGATAGTACACATTGCAAAGGAACCAGAGCACACACTGAGATCTGTTGGGGTTTTTTAACAATAGTTTATTTGTGTTTCAAAGGGATAGTTACAGGAATCCAGATCAATATGCTTGTCCAGAACTGTGCCTTCCTATTTTAGGGCCTGGATGAATAGGGGGTTACTTGAGTTCACATGCATATTGAGGGATCGGTGCCTGTGGTAATGCAGCCTCCCAGGCTTGTTACTTTTCCTTTTTGAAAGTGAACGTGAAAGAGCTGCAAGACTGAAGTTGCCATTGTTCTGGTCCCTGAAGTTTTATTTTTCTCCAGCAAAGTCCGTGTGGCGTTGCATGTTGTGAGGCTCTTTATGAACGGTGAGGTCGTGTCTCACCAGGAGATGGTTGGAGCTGAGTCTACCGATTTAGACCTGATCAAACACCTCTGCAAGTGAAGGAAAATGAGGTGTTTCAGTTAAATGTTCTATTTTTTTTTTTTTTTTTTGTTAATGAAAAATAATAGAAGTTCAACTGCTTTGATGAAAATACGTTTGGCATTTTCCAACCTAGGTTTTGAAACCATCTGGATATTTTCATGGTTTCATCTCTCTATCCCATTTGTTGGGACAAGAAAAATGGTTGACTAATGGAGTTGGTTGCATGGGACAAAAAAAATGATGTCTGGTTGGTTCTGTTTCTGAGACTTTTTGAAATGCAAACAATGAGTTGTAAGTTCTTGAAATTAGACCAGTAATTGCTTCAAAAATCTTGGTTTATGCCCTGTTTTTCCTCTTCTGATCTTGATATATTTTTAAGGGCCACAGGCAAAACAGGAGTTTTAATAGACAGAGGTACTTAGATACTCAGTGTAAGAGTAAGATATTTTTCTATATAGAATTTCAAGCCCTGATTTATAGCAGGCAATCAATTTCTGACAGTGTTAAGCAAGCGTGTGCCACTGCTGCACCTGGGATTGTGAGGGCAAAATCACAGCCTTTCCTTGAGCTTATATGGTATCTCAGTGATGATGGATTATGCTGCTCGTGCTTTGAATGGTGCCACTGCATTTTTTGTGAAGTGTAGACTCAACAAAGTATATCAGCAGACAGGGCCAGTTTCTTCTGAATTTCGACCTATGACAACTTTCCCAACACACACTGGCCCACATTGATCCAAGGGACTATCTCGACGGGGTGCGTTCCAGCAGAGCTTCAGAGTTCAAATTCTGGTGTCCTCTGGCACATTTCTGATGTCTCTGGCTTTGCTGATGACATCCTGCTACATGAAGAATTTTGGCTGGTGCATGGTGTTCTCCTTTCAGCTGTTTTGCATAGCTGAGGAGGACACCATCCTGACTAAGTGCAGTTTGCAGCAGCATGTCTGAGCTTTGCTGTGAGAAAGTCTTCTTCTCTCTTGGCTTACTCTTCTGCATTTTTCCCCCCCCTTTTGCCATGTGTTTGTGCATTGCCCAGTATGGAAGGTGGGGCAGTCACTGGTGGTGGTTGTTGGAGGAGCAATAAGCCCCATGGCAGTCCCAGTGGAAAGCAAGAAAAAGGAGTTGTGGTTTAACAGCCCTCACTCTTCATTGCATTAGAAGGTGAATGATTGAGAAGGTTATGAAAAAGATGTAGATTATCTTCTTCTGTTTGTCACTGGTTTTATTGGCTGATTTTTTACCAGAGTTGATGGGATGGGAGAAACATGGAAGAATTCTTAGGCACCCCAGCACAATGAGGGGAAGAAATGGTTTTACAGGCTTTAATGAAGCAAGGCAGGATTGCCAGAAATGCAGGAATTAGGAACAAGGCTTGATTGTAGGGGGTATTTTCATAGCAAAAGTTGCTTCAAAAGAAACCCTTAGCATGTTTCTGACCCCACAGAATTAGAGGACTGGTCCACCACTGCCAGCACGGTCCAGAGGATGCTTGCACAATCCTCCTGGCCCTGGCTGGGGGACTTGAAGACCCTTGCTGTCCTGAGTACAGTAGAAAACTCTGTGCACTGATGTTGTCTTGCAGATAACTGGCTGGGAAAGGATTTTTTTCAGGGTTTATACTCCACCTCCACCCACACTTGCAGTCCCAGAGTCAGCAAAGAAAGTTTAAAAATATTCTGCCAAATGTTTTCTCAGTTAATTTCTTTGGGCCTTTTTGTATTTAACCCCTGTTTTGATTCTTGATTTGTTTTGTCCATTAAGAAAATTTCCTTTCTGGGTGGATGATCCTTAGGTATTGGATGTGTAAGAGATTCATACAGAGACTACCTTACCAAGTACTTGCAGGCAATGCTTTTCTCTGTGCACATTTGTGATCTGGGAGTTCTGTTTGGCACTTTTTGATGGGAATCAAATCAGTGTTGGATTTCAACATCTCCTGAAGTGAGGGAACACACAGCACAGTCTGGATTGCAGGGAAAAATACCCCACATGTCATGTGCCTGCTCACTCCTTGTTCTTCACTTTGTTCTTACTCTTCCTGGAGTGGAGGGACCAACCTCTATCTGTCCCTGCTCAAGAGTAATGTCACTGAGCCAGAGTGGGGACTAGAAGTTAGAGGTGTTCTTGCTTTTGTGTAACAAGAGCCTTTCACTTCTGCTTTCTTGGGCTTTGCACAATTTTTGGAAGAAACAATGGACTTGTATCTGCAGCACAATGACATGAGATCCGTGTGTTGAGTCCACCTGTGCTTCCAGCTGGAGAGTGGAAGAGAGGGCAGGGTGCAGCTTCAGGCTCAGCCCAATCAACCCCTCACCCTCAGAGACCAAGAAACCTGCTTGGGATATGCTTCCACCCCCTCCTGGCTCTTAGATGTAGAGGATCATGGTCTGTCCCACTAATGATTCCCACCACCACCAGGGTGATGGAGGCACAATAACTTTGATGTTATAATAACTTGTCAGCAGTTCTTGTAGGGAGTTTAGAACCTGTTCATTTATCAAGGTTTTCAATGTGTGTATGGCTGGAGAGGAATAAAACCAAGAGATTAATTCCTTTAGGAGGTGGGTTAATCCTGTTTCAGCAGTTCCTGGTGGGGGTGGGTTGCAGGAGAGCTGTTTCTGTGCATCCAGGGCAGGAGGCTGTGAGGTGCATTCAGATGAGGTTCACCTCGGCACACATATTGCATCTCCTTGGCTTCCTAAGCAGGTTTGCTCTTCAGCACCCCAGGAGAATCACCAAATAAATTACCAATTACATTGTGTGCCTTAATTAAACAGAAAGGTGGGCAGCTTCACTGCGAGTCACAGTGTTAAATAATCTCTCAAATGATGACAGAGTCAGCAAACTGGGGCACTGCTCACTGCTTTGCTTCATGTATCAGTGATTAATCTCACAGATTCTCCTGTGAGTGGTGAGTTCTGTGCCCTCCTAACATGCCCAAGGGAGGTTTGGAGGCTTGGGGAGGGTATGAAGAGCACCTCTTGAAGTCAGAGGGAGCCCCAGGTCATTATGGTCTTCAAGATGCTCAGAATCCTGCGGCATCTGGGCCTTGTGTGTAAGTATTAAAGCAAAGAGTGTATCCAAAATTTGTGCCACAGAGGGAAGCATTGGCAACATGACAGGAGCCCAAAGGTTGTGTTTCATTTGCCTGAGTATTTGCATAATTGCAAATGCATGAGATGCACGTTAATAATCACTCTTGCATTTTACCATTCTCAATAAGTACAGAGAAAATTTCTTGCTCTTGGAGTGCATCAGCAATAAAAACCTGCAGTGTCCTCATTCTGTAATCATAGGGAATTAGAGACACCTTGGGAGGGACACGTTTTATCATTCTGTTGGATGTGTTTGCCCTTAAACCTGTAGTCCATAAAATTTGACTCTGGACTCATTCTGGGTAAAAGAAATTAACTGTGAAGGGAAAAGTACTTTGAAAGTTTTATACTGGTGAGGGTAGTTCAGTGAGCCTAGAAAAGCTGGCACCTGGATCCTACTGAATTTTAGTGGAAATTCTACTGCCTCTTGCTCTGTTTAAAGACTCAGTAAAACCTGATGGGGCATGACCAAAGATGACTGTGTTTTTCTTCGAGTGTTGTGTGTTGGAACTGACTTAGAGTGTCATGTTGGATGGAGCCCAATACAGTCTGATACTGTCCCTGCCTCAAAGACTTTATTTCTCAACTAGACAGGTCATAAAATGATTGGAAAATGGAATGCAGAGTCTGGTTTTGCATATCAGAAAAAGCTCTTCCTTATCAGGTTGTCTTTTTTTTTTTTAACCTTATCAACTAAATTTCTCTCATTCTCAGCTTTGCAATCCTTCCTTCTGACACCTCTCCTCTGGGTTATACTGCAATGGCATTACTTAGTTGCTGAAAATCCCAGAGGTTATTGGATGCAGAGGGATGGATTCCTGCAAGGGATGAAATTATGCAGTCGTCTCTTTCAGGAGGGACCTGACTCTGATGGCCTTCATTTGATGGACCAGTGCTCTGTTCCAGCCTGGAAAGTCTGGACTTTGCTCATGTACTTCTGCAATGTCTTTGTTACAGTTGGCCCAAAAATGAGAACTCAGTTCAACAGAAAACATTTTTTCGACTTTCTAATGTTTGTTTTCATTTTTTCTCAGATTTAAATCTTTTAACATTTTTCAGGTTGGGGGGGATGGAAGGATACAATTACATCCATCTGAAACCATCACTGTCCAGTGGCTTGGATTGAAATAACTCAAGTTCAGAGTTGTCCTTTTCTTTATCTGGGCCTTAAGTCAAATCTAGATGGGTACCTTAATCATGTTAGAGGGTGTTCTGGAATAGCTTTATGAATACCATCTTAATCTTCTTTTAAAACTACAGCGTAGCTGAAACTTATCCCAACAATGTTTGTTGGAAGAAATCAGCATCTTCTCTAAAAACAAACAAATATCAATAGGTATCATTGATATTCTTCCTTTATCTCCTGTGCTGTAAATAACATAATTAGGGAATATCAGCTTAATTGGCAAAGACAGGACAGCTTATGAATTTACTGCTGCAGCATCTCAGTCTAATTTCTCTCTTGGGATGCTCCAGAGTCTTCTCAGTGAAAAAGGAAATCTTCATTAAATTGCCCAAGGAAGCAACAGCCTGTGAAGAAGGGGACACACTACTCACAAGCCTTGTTCTGCATGAGAGGAGTCCCATGATTTTCCAACAAGCAATGCCATGTTTCAGGCACCTGCTTTTCCTCAGGAGGATGAATTCATTGCTCTAGATCGACTGTTCATCTGCACAGTTTCTCAGGGCTCTGGGAAACTGCTGAGCTTTTGCATAATTGTCTTCACAGTTCCATTTCAGCTGTCTTCAAATGTTTCTAAACTTAACACACAGGAGACTGAGAAGACATTGATTGGTTTCTCCAAGGCAGAGTTCTCACGTTTTCCTTCAACGGCATTTCACTTTACCCTTCAAATAATATTTGTGCCCTCAGAGTCACTGTGGCTTCTGTCTTACTTTGAAACTCTATTGATCAGGTAATTAAAGTGTCTTCTGATTGCCTCAGGAACCCAGAAAGGTGGAGACCCAGACTTTCTCAGCTGGTTTCAGAACTGCTGTGCAAACACATGGAGATACACATTCCCTTGGCTTTTGGTCACCTCCCGGAAAGCACTGGGGATGATTCTAGTGCTTTGGATTTAAAATTGTCCATCTGGGTGATAGATGAATGCAATAATCATCTCTCAGCATTCAAAACCATCAGTGGGTCGCTTTCTGTTGGCTGTGGATGATGCCAAAGGTTCTTGCACAAAAAAAAACCTATAGAAGGATGTCTGGTTGACTAAATTAAGTACAAAGTGTGCCAATAAAAAAAGAAGCAAGACAGTCAACCATTCAATCTCTTTTCACCTCTTCAATACCTTTCCCAGCTGCTACTTCACAGCCCTTCACAAAATTATCAATACTTTTAAAAGCTGTTAGGGATAGACAGTACAAATCCAGGTGCAACTAAATTATTTGGGGAAAGAAAGCATTTAAAAAAGTAACAAGAGGAGGCAAGTCAAGAATGAATGTGAGTACACTCTGGCAGAGGGCTTCCCAGCTGAGGAATATAAAGCAAAAAGTCTATTGGCCTAAAGTTTTTTGTCCAAGATTTCCGAAGTCCAGCATTACCTATAATCATGTCCAATCTCTCTCTGATCCAAAAGTCAATTTTTCAACTCAGTTCTGGCTGAAATTAGAAACCCATGTAGAGATCTCAGATTGGTGAAAAAAAGGCTGTTACTGTGCATGCCAGAGATCATTCCTGCTGCCACATTCTGGACTAAGTGCAATTTCTTCTAATAAAAACATTTCTGGCAAAGCTGTACATTAGGAGTGTAATCGAATCTGGATGTGAGGAAAGCATGCAAACTTGCTTCCAAGTCAGCAAGAGTTAGGCAGGATTTAATACTCCATGTATTTTTATTATGATATAAAAAGCTGTTATATTGGTATTTTGAATACATTTATCAAAAGGAAACTGCAAATCCAAAGTCACTTCCAAATTTCCCACTGATACAGGAATGAGTAGCTGAGACAACTCTGAAGTGAACTGAGGCAATGGGATTTTGTAATAGGGGTTGGTTCAGCTGCCAGGAGACCAGCACTTGGGTTTGACTTTTAACCACTTCACACCAGACCTGCTCAAACATTTCCCTGTACATTTGTGTGAAGCTGATTTCCCGCCTCCCCCCTTGTCTACAGGGTTTGTGCACATTTTTCTGCTGGTTTTTCATGAACATTTCAGCAATCCAGGGGATCTCCTGGGATGACAAAGCCAGTCACCAGTCATGCACCAGCAGCTCCCACCACAGTCAGCACCACTTACTTAGGGGCCTAAGAATAGGAGGCGGCAGACATTTCTATTAAACCCTCTTTTTTAAAAAGGGCTTGGCTCTCATTTACTTGCCTAAATAAGGTCCAGATTTTCAGAAGAGCTCAATAGATTGCGTGCTGAACACTTGTGAAAATAGAGTCTACATTTCATGTCTACTCTGGGGCTCAAGGCTTACAGAAATCTGGCCTCAAACATCTCCTTCTTGGACAAACAGTGAATGTTTGGGGATACCTTGGGGGTGGTTCTGCCTTCCCTGGTCTTGGGGTTTCCAGTGGTGTGACTCCATCCGATGTGAGTGACTGGGCTGGTGTGACATCCTGGGGATGCTCTGGGAGGAAGTGGGAAGAGGCCTTTGCTATGGGAGATGGGCATTTCCTTCCCTACTCCACCACAGATGGCCTTTGGCTGGGAGTGTCAGGCTGTTCAATAGATATCTGGAGGTCAAAAGGAAGTCAAATAAGACACTTTGAAAGGACCTGGTTTTACGACTTCCCTCTGCCCTCTCAAATATACCCCAGACGAAGCAGTGAGAGTGGAGGCACTCGGCCATGCTCTCAGTTACTGTGCCCTGACTTCTTGGTTTGTTTGTTTGCTTTCTAAAATTCCTGCCTCCTAGGGATTTGTGAGGACAAAAGCTATAAATAGTGTTTGGGAGCTAAACTAATAGAGAGTGTAAATCCCAAGCACTGATTCGGAAGCCCACTTCAGAGCAGCCTGGGGGCATCTCACCAGCTTTTGATTCCTTCTCAGTACCAATTACTTTTGGATGCTAAACAACCTGTCCTGAAGCTTGACTGTACTACAGTATCTTTCATCCTGAAAACCCTAAAACGCCACAGCAAATATATTACATAAACCATACAGGGATCACTTTACCCATCTTTAGAAAGCAGCCTTTGTGGGTTTGGAAACTGTGAGCCGAGAACAGCAGTGTTATGCAGAAAGCATCATTTTTAATCAGGATGTTTCATCTACAAAGTGAAAGTCCCTTGCCAAAAGTGCTCTCATCTCTGACCCCTTATGCAGTGATATAATGTAGTTCCTCCTGGGGCGTGAGAGATGCTGAGGTCAGCCTTGCCATGTAGTCTGAATTACTGATATTAAAGAGGATTAAATGGTATTTCTACCACTTGGTACAGTTAATAAGACAGCATCCAGATCAACTGTCTTGAGCCCTGTAAAATAATCATAAGGAGTATCCAGTTCTATAATGGCAATAAAAGTATAATAAGGTCTTCTAAACAGAGTAACAAAAGTTGAACAAACACAGTATTAAAACACTATATATTAGCAGAGTTTTTTTAGAAGTCCATAACAAGGAGATCCTTTGGCACGCAAGTACAAAATTAAATTTAACAAGCAAGTTAAATAAGCAATTAGAAGTGGGGATTTAAAACATCTTTCCAGTCTCAGCTGCTCTAATTCAGTACAAGTGGAGATCTGCCTTGTGTGCTGCAAACCCTGCCTGGTGATGGCTGTACCTGAACAGTTACCAGAGACTGGAATTTGCGGATAAAAATTGAAGGCCTGGTTCTCATGGTGGGTCACATTCCCCACAGTGACCCTTCCTTACATACCAGCCTTGTGTCTGAGTGCTCACCTAAGATGTTGGAGAGCCACCTTCAGTTTTCCCTTCATCCCGGGAGAATTTGGACAAAAATCTTCTCCTTTCAAGAAAGATCTCTGTCCAGGGAGTTGGTTGCTCTGCACTGGGTGAGTTTTCCAGCATGGCAATTAGTTTTATTGCTCTCTGAATCAGAATGCAGGAGCCATTGGATAAGGAGGAGGTGGGAAAAAAAACCTGAGGCCTCGTAAAAAGTGCCTTTGCCAGTGATAGGAGACCTGAATTCCAGCTGTAACTCCAACATTATTCAAGTGTTTTCCATGGCACAGCTGAGCAAAACCAGAGGAGCTTGGGGAGTTTAAAGGAACTGAGTGAGGTGCCTTTAGGGCTGGCAGAAAATTTCAGGTTGCTGTTTTGAGCATAAGAATCCAAATTCCGAATCTAAACCTGAAAATCCAAGCCCTATTTTGGCCTCGTCCTGATGCACTCTCAAAAAAATTACCTTCGTCTTAAAAAAATATGTGTACACCAAGCACAGGCATATTTTCTGCTGGATGAACTCTCCCAGGAAACCAGAGTATCTTTCTAGACCAGCCAAAAGGATTTTACTGGCAAATTTCATGTCAACGTGTGAGGTCCTCAGATCCTGCACGCTGGAGGAGCTCCATGATTGATAGTCCTGGTATTCACACTTGCACCACTGCCATGTGAAGATTCTGGGTCTCTTGTAGACATAAAGAAGACGAGCCACCCTCTTGGCTTTTCTAACTGAAGAGTCTGTCATGGACGTCCTTAAAATAAGGTGGGATTTTTAAACCATTCTCTTCAAGTGTTGTTACAAGAGAGATTTTGCAAAGCTGGGCTGGTGTGCTGCCATCCTTGGCAATTCTTTGTTGATAATGGACTCCACCACCTCTCAAGTCTCTGTTTCTGCAATTATTGGACATGTCATGGGTGGCAAGTGACAGACAAAGTAAAGACAACCAACTATTTTGGAGGAGTGTGGTGCTTCAGCCACATTTTGCTTCGCTGTTTTCGTAGAGCATCTGTGTTGCTCAGGAGAGACTTGTCCTGGTTTAACTCTCTGCTCAACAGCGGCAGAGCAGCAGTGCTGGCCCTGCAGTCCCTTTTCATTCTCCTTTGTATGACCGAGTATTTCCCTTCAGCTATTTTATTTTTCCCCAAGAAACTTTTATCTGTAGCCACATGTGCAAAACTCTCAAATGGACTGTTTCAAATCTAGTCAAGGTCATTGAAAAAAGATATTTTTAAAGTGGTTAGGGCTCTTAAAACTCCTTCTGGATTCCCCAGAAGCAAAAAAAAAAGCAGCGTTTACCCTGTAAGCCTTATAGATCAAGGACTTGAGTATCTTTCAACATCCTAAAGCCCATGCAGACTTTAAACTGGTATTCCCAGCTCATTTGCCAAAAGAAGAGGAAGAAAATGAAATGAACTGAAAGCTTTTGCCTTGAGGTTTGCTGCAATAGGACCTTCTGAAGTCTGGAGTCAGAATTGTTTCAATCTATGTAAATATCGGGAAATTAAATTCCATATGTCCCATGCCAGATGCTCCCAGCTGCTGCTGCTGTGTGGGGAACAGTAAGTAGACAGTTTAGCCTCGTCAGTCAGGGGGAGAGTGAAAAATAAAAGGAGGGGGGATTGTTATTTTGGGGTTAGGAGGATAATGTGCACAAGTGGCTATGCCAGTGAGCTGACAAGCCAAATCACTGAACAGTTGTAAGTGCTGTGTGAGGCTGCAGACTGGAAGATCCCAGTGAGAACATCTCTCATGCTTGGCGTGAGAGTTTGGGTATAATGTATATTGTTTATTTCAACGGGTATAGAAACCGTGTGCCTCTGGAAAACAGTCAGGTTTGGGCTGTGAGTGGCTCAAGTGGGTAAGTCTGACTGTTGTAGCCTGGGAAAAATAGCCGAGAGCTGGGAAAAGTCCGTCAGTGAACCCACCAGCCACTGCCAGGGACTGCACAGGCCACTTGTCACCAGCCCCTGTGCCAGGCCATGCCCCACCATCACCCATGTTCATCACCTCAGCTCTGGCCTTTAGGCCAGGCCTTATTTCTGCCTTAGGTCGGGCTCACACGTGTTTATTTAAGGGCTTCGTTATTTATATCATGAGCCTCGTGCCGTGGAAGGGAGAGAAGGCGAACGACGCAACCGCAATTTTAAATGACTTGTTCTTAAAAAAGCTCCACACGCCCTAATGAAACTAGAGATTTAGGAATCCTCGTGGAAACTCCAGCTGCCTAAAAATAGGCAGTGCCCCTCTCGTGTCCACAGGGATTCTTCTTCCCCGCGCTCTTGGCCAGCAGCACAGCCGTGCCCCATCCCGGCTGGAGGCGTGTGGAAGTGCCGGGCTCCGGCTGGCTGCTCCTGCCTCCCTCCCCCTTTTTTATGGTTTGGGTTTTTTTTTTTTTTGTTTTTTGTTTTTTTTTTGGTTTTTTTTTTTTTTAGCGTGGTGACAAGTGGAACGGTCTCCAAAAGGGAGCAGCCTTGTGGCTTGTCCCGCCATCGCTGCAGACGTTCAGTAAACACGAGGGAAGCCGGAGCCCCACGGCCGGGGCGCGGGAGGGAGCAGGCGAGGAGGGCTGAGCGATTACTCAGCATTTGCTGTCTGAGGTGAGAGTTACTGTGGAAAAACCCTGCAGTTTTATTGTTCTAACCTTTATTTAAACATAGAACCTATAACCTCTTTTTCCAGAGAATTTAAAGTAGCGGTTTTTCTGCTCGCAACCGCCCCGTCCAACTTCTGAGGTATCACATGCTCATGTATTGCTTTATGGAGTTGACAGAGGGGGAGTCTAAGGGGGGAAAAATAGCAGCAATAGCCAAGGGCAGTGCATGGAATAAACCCATGTGTGTGTGTCAGGAGGAAGGTTGGCTGCCACGAGCCTGTCAAAGCCTGTGCCTGCTTTTGACTTCCTCATCCTCCTGCTCTCCCTGGCACGCGGGGCTCAGACCTGGGGGCTGCCAACCAAAACCACCACTTGCCCACACAGCACCTGTGAGAAGGGCTCAGGATGGCCGCCCTCGTCCCCACTGTCCCACCTGAGAGAATGGTTTGTGTACTTCTCCATTGGGCACACGTCATTAGGGTTGGTGTTTTGTAGTGGTGGGTCTGGGAAAAGGAGTGTGTGGGTGTGTGGTGGGGTTTCCTCAGTGCTGCAGGAGCTGCTTGGCCTGGAGTGGTTGTGCTGCCCCATGTTGGGGTTTGATGGGTTCTGGGATGCAGGACCTCCCCACCACTGCCTTATTTGAGACAGGCAGTGATGCTTTGGCGTCTTGTATGTCCAGGGAGTCCCTGATGGCATCCAGTCATGCTCCCCCTTGGTTTCCTTTAGAATGGTTTAATGCTTTTCTGGAGGTTCTTGCTGTAGAGCAAGAAGCAGAGCAACCATGAGGAAACACAAGAGGGAATGACCTTAAGCTGAAGGAGGGGAGGTTTAGATGGGATATTAGGAAGAAATTCTGATAAGGGTGGTGAGGCCCTGGCACAGGTTGGCCAGAGAAGCTGTGGCTGCCCCATCCCTGGAAGTGTCCAAGGCCAGGTTGGATGGGGCTTGGAGCAACCTGGGCTAGTGGAAGGTGAAAGGTAGAGAAAGTATAAAATTGATGTAAGTTATTAACCAAGTCAAAATGGATTGAAGACGGTGGATGGGTGTGCATCTACCTTGTCAGAGTGGGTTTGAGGAAGGTGAGATATGTTTTTAGGCAAATATCATATTGGTTTCGTTTTAACAAAAGAAAGGAAACATTTTGCCTTGAGCTGATTATCTGGAGGTGAATCTGTACCATACCCAGGGCATAAAGGAAAGTTTTCTTTCCAGAGTTTGACGTGTCTGTTGGTTCTTCACAAGCAGGTTTTTCATAGTCAGTTACGTGGATACGACAGGGATGAGCCTCCCTGTCCACTGTGTTTTATATGGGAACGGTTGTCTTGGTGTAAAATTGCAAAGAAATGTAAAATTAAGGTAAAATTGTGAATCTTTTTGCAGTCTGTTTGATGGACCAAGCTGAGGCAGAGGCTTGTTCATGTTTATTATTCCTTGACCACTTGTATTGGGTAGTAAGACACTAAGATCTATTCAATGCTCCCAGAATAAAGTTCCAAACTGTTTCAAACAGAGACCAAGGCTGCAGGTTAAGCAGTGAGTCAACCAATATTTTCTGGCACAAGTTCTTAGATCAATCATGATTTATGATGGGAATATATGGAAGGGCTAAGAGAGTATTGTGTGGTTTCTCAGGGACAATATTCAAACAGTAAATCAATGGAGACCGCTAAGGGTCAAAACTGAGCAGAAAGTGCAGAGGTGGGAATGGGTTTGAAAGATTTTTGAAGATCTCCACCTCGGTGCTTCCTCTGCTGCTGTCCAGTATAGGTATTCATCTAAGGCATTCACAGGAAAAAGTGACTTTTTTTTAGGTGTCCCTGTGTGAACATAAGCTGCTCATAATGTGAGTGTCTTTCTGACTAATGTCTCTAAACATGTGGAATGCTAACTGAGCTTTTTTCAACCTCTGTAACCACATGGTATTTAGGTTTCCTTTGAAGTCCTTAGTGAAAGTTCAGGTTGGTTTTTATTTACCATAATTTATTTACCTCCCTTTAACTGTGAAAAAGGGCACTTCTACCATGATGTCAGGGGCCCAGCCTTCCTCTCTGCTCCCCTCCCACAATGTGACCATTATATCAACATATGGCAAACATTTCTCCTATTCTGTGTTTACTCCCAGCAGTAAAAATTCAGTAAAAAGTCAAGGGCCTTCCATAGTGAGAGGAAAACTCAGCTACAACCTTCAGGACAGGAAAAGCAAATACACTTTTAACAAGAAAGTTATTGGGACATTGCTAAATATTTCCAAGAAATAAAATAACAAAGGAGCTTGTTTCCAAGAGGAGTCACATATCTTCAGAAACTATAAGTATCATGGAAAAAAATCCTGAAGGATTATTATTGAAAGGTTAGCTGAAATTAAAAGCACGTTTATGCAGCCAAAGGAGTTTTTGGGCTTTAATTCATTAGCTCAGGTTTCATTTACCAGGATTCCGCCCCCGGCACGTGTAATAAGATTAGTTCATTAATCGTTGAGTCCTTGGGAATTAACATACTGGAGGTGCTTTTCTCCCCCTCTGGAAAGTCCCCCTGGATATATAAACACAGCAGAGATTTTGTTGAACATGGGATTAGAGTTAGTAGTGCCAGGTTTGGCTTGATGAGAATGACTGAGACCTATAAACAAGTGAACAGTGGGAGAAATGTACTAAGTTAAAAAAAAGCCTTGTTTTGTCTTTTGGAGTCGTATTGCAATGTTTGGCTGATTGCAGGCAGACATCCAGTGAAATAAGTCTTTTAAAAAGGGGAAAAAAAAAAAAGGACATTAAAAAAAAGGAAATATAGAATGGCTTGTTTACAGAATAATTACCCTGGGATCTCAGCTCCCTACCTGCCATCCCAGGAGAAAAGTGAGGATGAAAGGTGGGAAGGGACCCAAGGAGCAAGAGGGAAGGTGTGTAATGTGGATGTGTGTAGATCCTCTGGGCCAGGATTGGGAAGAAGCATTTCTGCCTCCCAGAGACATGTGTTGTGTCCACTGGTGGAAGGGACAGCACCAGTCCCAGTGTCTGGGGGCAGCCCTGGCCTTGCTCGGGGGGCAGGACAGAGTCTGACATGGCTGAGGGTGGTGGAGAGAGCACACACGGTCAGCAACATGAACAAAGGATTTGGGACTTGTCTTTCCTTCCCTCCCCTCCCTCAGACCCTAAACAAGGTCGAGGCAAATTGTGACCCAACCCATTCCACTGACCCAGTGGGAAAGAGCCACCTTAGTAATAAGGTTTTTAACAAACCCCGTGGGCTCTGCACCCATTCACACTGTACCATGTTGTCGTGCAATTTAAGCAGATTAAAAACACATTTAACAAAGTGCAAGGAAGGAAATGCCCTGATCTCAAGTGGCAAAGGGTCAGAAGCGACATGAATGATTAGGTGCCTTGTTGTGTATTTTGAGACTCTGTTGCTCAGTTCTGAGGTACTTTAAGGATTTTGAAGCAGAGAACATAAGGCAGGAGGCTCTGGACTCATGGGAATTTTACCTGCCAGAGGATATTCAGCTTTCCTTTTCTTGTAATTTCTGAATTGATTTTTTCTTCTCACTGCAATCAGATGTAAGCTCTTTTGTAACAGGGGCATATTTCTCTTTTGGAACTGTAGCAAAATACTCCTGACATTGGCAAAAGAGAACAGGGAGGGATGATTTATGAGTAGAAGATTAAAAAGAGTTAAATATTGCTAAATTTGGTTTAAAATTACTAAGTAGGTATATGATAACTATCTTCAAACACATAAACACTAAAGAGAAACAGAAATGTCTTGTTGGAGCCAACAGAAGCAAATCTGTAGGCAGGGGAAGGAAAATAAGTAAAACTCAGGCCAAATATCAAGAGAAAATTCCTTGTAGTGAGACCTCTCTAAAAAATCTCAAGGTACAACAATGCTCCAGTTGTAATAATGTCGTAAAAGTGTCCCAGTGCTACAAATATTGTAAAGAGAACTGGGGATTTCCCATTTATTGTGCCCAGGTGGGATTAAATAACCCAGGCAAAGGAAGGCTTGATTCAGTCATTAGCCCCTACAAGGATCTGGAAGGAGAGCAGGAGCAAACGGGGTGAACCTCTCAGTGCCAATAAGGGGAGGAAGATGATGACCAAAGGAAAGGTGAATGTGAAATTATTCTATTTGGGCTCAAAGTGCCATGTGAATGGTGAATGCTCTCAATGAAAGCACGGCTGCTTTAGTAACCCGATACCTCCATTACTATTTTAGGCTGTAATTGTAGCTAATAGGAGGAAATGGATTTATATTTTGCTGGAATGCATTATTTATCAGTAAGAGTTTTAGGATTCATGTGGGGAGAATGGCTTGATGCAGTGCCTAAATAGACTGAGGCAGATACTCTCTGTGCACTGGTCTTTTGGGTGTGAACCCCAAATCCAGAGTAAAACAAAAAGAGAGAGAGAGAAGAGTAGCTGTGTAATGACATGGCCAAAGGAGGCTTTGTAAAGCAAAGGCAGCAAAAAAATACAAGATGAGGGTACAATGTCCCCGTGGGACACAGATATATAGGGAAGAGGGAGCAGAGACAGGGCAAAATCTCCCAACCTTTTCTAAATCAAGAGGGCAAGACGTAGAGTAGGACTGAAAAAGACAATTGCAGGGACCCTTTCCAGACCTGTAGAGCTGATGACCAAGCCCTCCTAAGGTCAGAAAGTTTCAGGGGACATGCAGTTTCCTGTGCATATTTCCTTGAAAGAGAAAGTTTGTCACCACAGGATAAAATGCTGCCATCCCAATACGGTGAATCCTGAAGAATTTTCCTTCTATGCCATGGCCTTGCCAGAGGGGCAGCAGTCTGGGGCTACAAATCATGGAGGAACAGAGGAGAGAAACATGATCGTTGTTATTGGGAAATGTTTACAAGCCAAGGGCACTGGGCTACGAGGTGACAGCACCCAGGGAATGGCCTGGAGTTGTGTCACGGCAGGGTTAGGTTGGATCTTAGGAAAAGGTTCTTCCCCCAGAGGGTGGTGGGCACTGACCAGGCTCCCCAGGGCAGTGGGCACAGCCCCAAGGCTGCCAGAGCTCCAGGAGGGTTTGGATGATGCTCTGGGACACACGGAGTGACTCTTGGGGATGGTCCTGTGCAGGGCTGAGGGTTGGATCGATGATCCTTGTGGGTCCCTTCCAACTCGGCGTGTTCTGTGACTCTGTGAAACAATCACTACAGCACCATGGTGGAATCCCATTGTTAAGGACTTCTTTAAGGCAGCTGGACAAAATCCTAGAAAACGTCTTTAAAGACAAACCTGCGCTGGCAGGAAAACAAGCTGGATGCTCCAACCGGACTTGTCCAGCTGCAGCTCTGGAGACACGAGCCCAGTTTCTCAGGAGGGGAGCTGAGGCCCCACTGCCTGAGTCACTCAGGGCAGACCCACGTTCCCTGACGCTCCCGACGGGCGTCTCCCCGCTCTGCCAGCACTGGAGAGACTGTGCTGGTAATTCTTCCCTTGGTCATTGCACAACCTGCCCCTTTCGTTAGGAAGTGAGACATCCCGATGAACAACCCGCCACGCACACACAAGATGTGATTTCTACACCAGCACTGCTGTTTTATCATCCCTACCTACGTGTTTGTGGCAGCTGCTTCTTTCAAAAACCAAAGAAAACAAAACCAGCTCTTTTCTATTTTGTTTTGCTTAGCAATTTATGATTAATGGGGTAAATCTTGGAATCCCTGCTCAGGGGTTTTCACTTTGCGTTACCCAGGCCTTCTGTTTATACTTGTTTTGTAACAGAAATAAGAAGTATTTCCTTTTAGCCCAAGGCACCTAATCAGGATTAGGCCTGCAGGGGAATATTTTGCATTCTTGCGTTCCAGGAGTACCTTGATGTGGAGTTATCTTTTGTCAACTGTAGATTGAATATTCAATTACATGACTTTTTTTTTTTTTTTTTTAAGGTATTTTAGGGCCTATCTGATCAACTGATAGTGAATACAGTTATTCATTGCACCACTTTTCATGGATATGGGTCTTCTTGCAAGCTCTTGAGCTGAAAGTTGATATTTGTAGAAGAATTTGGGTTGTGAAGCTGCCTCTCCAAAGGGCTGAGGGATTTGGGGGGTGTGTAGTCACTGCTGCACAAGCTGTGCAGCATTCTGTGCATGTCTAGCACTCAAGTTCTGGGTCTCAGTCCTAGACTGAGCTCAGATTGACAACTCATGCTTCTAGTTCCCCGTTTACACAGTATCTGCAGCACAGGAGTGACCATATCTCCTTCTACCTGCTGGCACTGCCTCCTTCTCTGCAGACCAATGGGCACTGTAATGTCCACAAGAAGCTGTGATTTATGTAGAAAGTCAAAGCTGTTTTGAAACAGCATCTAATTTGCAGTTGCTTGAAATATCATGTTCTTACTCTGAAGGGGCCTAAAGGAAGCTGGAGAGGGACTATTCCATCAGGAACTAGAGAGATAAGACAAGGAGTAATGGGTTCAAACTGAAAGAGGGGAAATTTAGTTGGATATGTGGAAGAAATTCTTTCCTATGAGAGTGGGCAGGCCCTGGCACAGGTTGGCCAGAGAAGCTGTGGCTGCCCCATCCCTGGAAGTGTCCAAGGCCAGGTTGGACGGGGCTTGGAGCAACCTGGGCTGGTGGAAGGTGTCCCTGCCCATGGCAGGGGGTGGGAATGAGATGGGCTTTGAAGTCCCTTCCAACCCAAACCATTCTATGAGTCTATTCTCCAGTGGCTGAAGATGATTGGCTGGGAGTAAAGCAGATGTCAAATCAAGGCAGAGCATGTCCTGGATGCGTCTCAGTCAGGGCCTCTTTGTGGAAGCCAAACTGAATTGCAAAGCTTTTCTGCAATTACAATAATAAGCAGCTTTATTTAAATGCAATTGCTTTAACTGAAAATATTCTAATGTGGGGCTTTTTGTTCTGTCTGGTGTTTGGAAAAGTCTCCATAACTTTGAGTCACCTATTTTGAATTTTTAAAAGGTTTATGTCTAGTTAAAGTACAGACATATTATTACACATCAGAGTCTTAGTCATTCTGTTCTGCTCTTGCATCCTGGTGTGCTTATTCACTTTGGTTTATCTGAATAGGGAGGGAGGGAACCTGGAGGGAGTGGGAAGGGTACACAGATTGAAGAAAGGACCCATTTACATTTACAAACACTTGGGCTTTACTCTTTTTTTAGATTTTTATTTCATTGACTGATTTTAAACCGTGATACAAGTGTGAAATCATGAAAAGTCCAGAAAGCCCCATTTTTTTTCTAAGAAGCTTTCTGAGCTGTACACTGGACTGGAGGATCCCACTGAGTTGTAACATCAGATGTCACCTCTCCAAACAGTTTCTATATTTACAGTGCATTATTTGCTATTATTTTTATATGAAGGGATTACTTGTTTCTGTTTTTTTAACATTGGTTTTCCTTCTGCGTTACTGTGACTGCAATGTCCTCAGAAGGCAGTGTTGTTACAGGAGTGCTTGGCAGACCTCAGAGGGAACCGAGCAAAACTTCCAATCCCTTGACCTTTGGGTTTCCAAAAGTAAAATGTGCAGCAGGAATGTGTATATTTGGCTTATCACCTCAATATCCAGGCTGGTGCTGCCGGGTTTGGGCTGCAGTGAATCTACTTCTTCTCTGCTCCGTCGCTTTTGCTCCCCACCCTTCCTGTTTGAGCTGTGGTCTGTTCAGCCACGCAAGAGCTTTTGAATCCGGGCTCCTAAACCTCCCCTAAACCCCATGCAGGACTCTCTGTACAATGTGAGTCACTTCAAAGTTTGGCCTCATTTTTCCTGAATATTGGGCAAATGACATCACTGGGCTCCTGGTGGACCAACTGTGGGCTCCAGGTCTTCCTGGCCTGGTGAGAGGACACAGAGGTGATGCCGCTCAGCAGAAGGTGCCACAGTGTCCCTGAGGCAGCCTCTGTACCTGTGTGCTCCCTCTCATGTTGTCTTCAGGCAGTGATGAAATTACTGAGTGCAAAAAAGGTGATTATTAAACAAAGCTCATGTGTCAGGAGAACAACTTAAGTGCACTATGTGGAGGGAAAGCATTGGCCAGGTACAAGGATAGGACATAGGAAAATGGGGAAGGACACATCTGTAAATTAATATGAAGAGAGGAAGTTGAAATTCCTTTCAGCTTGTCCTGAGCACAGCTCTCTGTTTGCTTGTTGTTGCTTTTACCAACAGGGAAGTCAGCCTTTTAAATCTCTCTCCACTGTGCAGGTGGCAGTGTAAGTAGCATAAAACAGAACTTGTCAAGTCCAGGAATCTGGCTTATGGAGAGCAAATCCCAGAAAGAGTAAAAAAAAAAAAAAACCCTCAACCCCAAAACAAAACAAAAACACGATACCTAAACCAGACTTCCACTTCTGGGATCAGATCAAAACAACAAAAAGCCCAGAAAGATTAAAGTAAGCTCGACTCAAATTAGTTTATTGTGTTGCATGTTTCTCAAGGCAAAAGAGTTTATTTTGGAATTAAAGCACACCCAGAGAACACAGCCCTCGACTGGACATTCGGCGCTAATGGCTTGCAGAGGAGTTCAGGGAAGTTGACTCCAAAAAACAGATGGGTGTCGAGAGGCACCGTCGAGGTCTCCACATTCCTCTCTGCATATACACATGGGGTTGTTGTGCTGAGATGGTCAGAAACTATGCAGCTGTTTGATTCCTCTGCTCCAACAACTCTGCACACCCTGTAGGGCCCTACAGACTGTGTAAAGCAACCTCTGCCAGGGACCATCCTGCTGCAGACACAGGGAGGGGGACAGGAGAGGGAGGGCACTGTAGGGGTGGAGATGAAGTCCATGAAATGCTCTGGGTGGCTCTTTGGAAGTGTATCTGCCTCTGTTGTTCCCCATGGCTCTGGGGCTGCCGTGTGAGAATTCCCCCAAAAGATTTCTCTCTAGCATCAGTTTGGTAGCATTTTGTAACATCTTGGCAGGCAGGGTGCTGACCACAAGTAATTAGTGGAGAGGTGGCATGAAATTGAAAAATTAATTCTGAAAGTATTTGCTTTTTAACTTTCAGTGGGAGCTTTGGTGTCACGTTTGGGAATAGTTCCTGTTTGATCCCAGCTGCGTTGAAGTTTTTTGTGCTTTTCTGGTTTGTTCCTCTTTCGAGGTGAGAGAAGGGCATTTCTTTATGCTGTGGGTGTCCCCACAAGTCCTTAGCAAACAGGGAAAACGGGGTGCTGTGATAGGAAAGGATCCCTATGAACTCCCTGTGCACTGGTCACCCAGGAAGACTGATCTGGCACAACGGGGGCTCATGAACCTGCAATGAGTTCCCGTAAAATGATGCTTCCAGGTGGGAATGAAGCCAAGGGTAAAACATTTGGAAACTGCTGCCCCAGTGACCTTCTTCTACAGTAGCAGAGGGTGCAACCTTCTCTGTTCCTCTGAGGACTGGCAAAGGAATGGAGATATTGCCAGTCTCAGGTTTCTGGTTTATTTACTTATTTGTAGGGCTGCAGTCTTGGCAATAGGAAAATGCCAATGGCTATTTGTGCAGGAGCTGCTAAATTCCCTTCCATAGCATCTCTGGGCTGTCTGCCCTGAGAAGGGCATTTCTTTCAAGGTCATCTCCTGAGGACCAAGGATTGCTGTTTTAGATGAGGACGGAGTCTCTCCTCTCCTCTCCTCTCCTCTCCTCTCCTCTCCGC
>JAWWEU010000038.1:8133405-8159896 GCA_035583155.1 Acropternis orthonyx | reverse complement strand
GATCCGCCCCTCTCCTCTCCTCTCCTCTCCTCTCCTCTCCTCTCCTCTCCTCTCCGCTGAAGGCAGTGCACTGAGACATTTTTGGTCTGCCTGATTGGGAGGACTGGGATGTGAACTGAAGGACACTGTGGAGAGCTGAAAGAGTGGCTGAGATGAAGAAGCAGCTGCTTTTTCATACTACTTCTACTCCAAGCTCCTCCTTCACCCCATAATATCACCCAAGATAGAGCTGTGGTCCCTTTGGAGAAGGCACCAGTAGGATTACAGGGCTGACTGGGAGCAAGCAAGAGGCAGCCACGAGGCCTCTGACACCCTTCCTAGTTGCCTGCAGCAGCAAACCTCACTGCTCCAACTTCTCCAGGGCTGGGGCAGATACCTGTGCTGGCTAGCAGGTGGAAGGAAGGTAAGAAGCAGGGAGTGAGTGGTGGGTTGCTTGGAGGTGAGTTGCTGAGAAAAACAGAAGTTTAGAGTCCGAGGACAGGGTGTCAGAGCAATGCGATGCTTGAGGAAAGGACAGCCTAGTTTTCCTCAGTTTATTTTCACATCTGACCTTTTGGTTAAGGAGTCCAGTCATCCTATTTGTTCCAGCATAAAGAAAATACACTGAATTTAATTGATGACTGGCAGTGGAAGGTTGTATTTTTGGACCGGGGTTGTGCACTGAGGGAACCTATTCATTAGCTTTCCTAATATTCTGAATATTAGTTGCTGCTGCTTTATGATTCTGGTTTCGTGTGAGCAGTGTTTATGTGAGTGCTCTACTTTGATGGCATTGGATGTATTCCCCAGGAGCAACCCCTGAGGAACGGTGAAACAAGGTAGAACAAGCACATGATAAACAGAACCACCTGACTCTGCTATGGCCTCACATGCCCTCTCCTCTCCTTGGAGTCAGAAGAGGTGTGATGTGGGGTTTCCCTTGCTCTAAACCTTTGTGTCTTTAAACAGAGTTTGAAGTAAGAGGGGGGAAACTACTTGGCTGGGTTTGTTTGTGTGGTTTTTTTCCTAAAGGTCTCTCTTGAAATAACACCTAAGAGTCAATAGAGCTGGTGGTAGCTACAGTAGGGGTTATTAATCCCATTTTTGCAGAGGAATGGTGACTGTTAAGGATGGATCATGGCTAGATCTTCCCTAAAATACAGTTGGGATAATGAGAAATTTAAATTCTAACAAGGGTTCCCAGGTTTGGGTGTTTGCTCCATGACTGTGTTCCTTGCTTGGGACTTGGCCACAGGAAGGGCTGTGTTTATCAACTGTTGTGTCCAGTCCCAATGAAAACCGGAAACCCTTGGGTATCACAAGAAATCCATTCAAATCTCATTTATTAAATGAGAATCGGGATAGTCAGGAATCAAAGTGCTGATTCTTCCTAATATCACGTTATTGCTGAAGGGGTGATCCCCAAAATCAGCCAGAAGTTGATGGACTTGAAGCTGGAAAAGACCTTTAGGAGGGCTCAGGGAGCAATGGATGAAATGTTTCTTTCTCCCTTAGGTATCTGTTTGCTGCACATTCAGACTGTTTCAATGTGCCTTAATGTGGCATCAGTGTTTTTTTAATTCCTCATCGATTTGGGGGAGGATTCCTGTTTGGAAATCTATGGTTCAGGGTGGCTTGTGAGCAACAGAGAAGGAAAGCCCATTCTGTGTTTGTGTAACATTTGCTAGAATTAGTTAAACAGACACACATCAAAATAAATGCTGTAACCTTTCAATAATGTTTAGTCTCCCTGAGAATGAACATATTGTAAGTATGTGTGTTAAGTATACACCATTAATAGTCTCTGTGACATTTGGGCTGGCTCCACTAGGGAGATGAAGGGCATGCACTGAAAATGGTATCAAAAGGGAAAAATAATCACCTCAAGTCACAGAAATAAAATTTACCAGAATTTGCAGGAATAAAAATAGGTTATTTGGGTTCCCTTGATTGAATTTGATCTCGGTGATGTCGCCATTAGAGGACATGACTTAGGTCCTTCCATGGCCCAGGTTTCTTCTCTGAAGTTGTGGCAGGAATGGGTCCAGAAATTCCTGGAGGAGCGTCACAGATGATGGATAATTTTGGTGTAAGTTACTGCCATTACTTAAAGGCAGTATTTTTATTATTTTTTTTATTTATTTCTGGCTCTCTCTGTTCATATTTTCTGTTTGTTTGGAATTATATAACTGTAATCATAAATACCTAAGGGAAAATGCCCACTATGATGGTCTTCACCCCCAGCTCATTCCCCATGTCAAAGCAACCCAATGGTCTGACAGTGGAAGGAAATCTGCTGCTTCTGGCAGCATGTGAATGCTCATAGTCTGCCCTAAAATGAACAGCAACAGGGAGGTGAGGCTGACCTGGAACCCAATTAGGTAATTCCATAAAGGAAGGGCAATTTTGATGGAAAATATGATAAAGTCAGTGAAGGTTCTGTTAATATGGATGGCCTTGAACACAGCCTTGAAGGAGCATAAACAGGATTTTTTGTTGTGCTTGTTTTTCTTTTAAGAACCACATTTTGCCAGCTCACTGTTCTCTGCAAAACATCCCCTACTCTGATGGGTTTGGCTTTTTATGAACTCAATGGCACTGTTTTCCACTAAGACTGAAGCTGAAGAAGATTGTGACGTAACTGAAACTCTGAGCTGTATCAAGTCCTGCTTAGGCTCCAAAACCCTTGCTTATCCCCTTGTTATCTTTTCTTGTCTCCCTTTATCTCTCAATGATAAGAACTGTTATTATTCCTGGAGCATTGAGCCAGGAATATTTAAATTGTTTATTGCTTTATAAAGGCTGATGTGATTTTTTGCGGTGGATCATATCATCCTACAATAAACAGATAAAATGATATAGGATGCCTCAACCTGGTGGGTTACTGGTGAGTTTTAACAGAGCAAGAGTTCTGTGTGATGTTCTGAAGGCCACTGAATTACCCCAGACCAGGCCACGCCTGCCTTGTAGGGTTTTGGACAGTTTCAAGAGTCACTATGGGTGGCTGCAGAGCATGAAGGTTTCTCCTTAAAGTGGACATACATTCAGTTTAGAGAAAAACAGCTCATCCTGTGGTGCATTGCCCAGCCCTGGGGTGTAGTTTGGGTGAATGTAGTTGTCGTCAGTTTATGTAACTCCACTACATCAACTATGTACATCTTGCATCAGGCACAAGGCTTGACTTGGCGTTTTTCTGTGGCTCTTCACATAAACTGATCTGACAGAGAGGTGCTGCGGGTGAAATCTTAGGGCCTTTCTGGAATACCCCATGTGATACGAGGGCTGGGGAGTCCAATGCAGATCTATTAATTTTGTATCACCTCTGCATCAGCCGTGGCCTTGGGGAATGTTCCAGGGTGGACTGGAACAGGCTGAGATGGGAGCAAACCGGGGCATGGCTCAGGCAGCCTTCATTTGGCTGTGGCTCTGCCAACAGACAAAACTGGTCTTCTGGAAGATCTTATCTTTGGAGTGACTCAGCATCATTAAACTTGAAAGCAATAGCCAAATTGGTGATCAGACGGAATTTGAAGACCATCACTCAAAGTTTGATGGTCTATAATAAGTCAGAGTGGCATCCAGATGACTCATGTTCTTGCAAGTTTTCAGGCTGATGTTTTTCAAACACAGAAGGGGTTTGGATAAGCTTCTGAACTGGACCCAACCTTCCAATGGTTTGAGGTTCACCTATTGCTATTTTCTGTCTAACTTAGGTAAAAGGCTTAAATTTAGAAAAAAAAAGAACTTGGTGTGTAAACATTAAGCACTTTGTTTAAATATTAAGCATTAAATGTTGCATGTTGGTTTTTTCATTTGAGCATGGAAATACGTAACTTCATTTGCAGAAGTGTGGAAGCCAAATCAATTTTGGGACTGGAGTGAGCTCAGCTCATTGCTCTTATGATGTGTGTGCTCTTTAGAACTATAACCAAAATGTTTGCAATTTCACTCTGTGACTTGGAATAGTCAATATTTGGGAGAAAGGAGAAATTATTTGCAATTGTAATGTTCCAATGGTAGGAAATGAAACTGATGATGTCTGATTGCATTTGAATAAACATGTAAGAGGACAAAACCCCAATTCTATAAAGGCTTTTGTGTGTAAACAAAGCTTTGCATCCTGGGAGTAGCTGCATGAGACAGCAATCACAAGGTATATATTAATAATGTACATACACCTTTACAAGACTGGGAATGTAGATATTCTCCCTCTGAAAGCCCAGACAGCATGAAATAGAAGTATAGAATTTGCCACTGTGATGTTTGTTTGGGGGAAATTTTGGAAAACAAGGAACTATTGCATAAAACCTTTCTCCTTGTTGAGGCTTGTGGTTTATCCTCCTCCCTCCTCCAACAATTACAGTTTCTCAAGAGCAACCTAAGAATTGTTGAGTAAAAGGTCAATTATGTAGTATGGTTCTCCCTAGGATTGCTTTCCACTCTGGCTGTCACAAGGATTTGATGGCAGAAACTGCCCTAATTCATTACAGAAATGAGCTTGCCAACACTGAGCTTGGATGTGGATGCTCAGAGGCAGTTGGCTGGAGAGAGGAAGGGCCTGTCCTCTGTGAAGGAGCAATAGCTTGTTTTGTTTGTTACCTCCTTGCTTGCCATGTTGGTATACAAAGAGCAAAAACATTTCCACAAATGAAAACAGGAATGACAGCCAAATGAAAAACCCTCCTCATTTATTTAAAATAGCATCCAGATCCTCCCACTTTGTTTAGATGTCCTTCTTTCTTAACCTGTCTGCTGCATGCTCTGCATGGATTCAACCTAAAGCATTGACTGAGTAGGATTTGCCAAAGCAGATCTTCCAGTGCTGCCAGCAGGAGAAAATCTGACAGTGCAACATGTAAATAACTCAGGAGCACTTCTCTAACTCAATGCATTTTCCAGAGGTGCCTTTTCCACCTTCCATCCTCAACAAAGTTCTTTCCCACAGGCTGCCGTGTCTCCTGCTGGATGATGTTGTTCTTGCTAATACATCTATCTTTCAGTATGTGGGAATGCCCAGGAATGAGAGCTGAATGGAGAGTGAAGGTGTGAGTCAGGGACCTGGACAGCTTTAGCAGCACATATTGTTGGGTTTCCTGTAACCAGTTTGTGATTCAAACCCATCTTCAGTTGTTGGTGTCTGAGTGCTGTTGCCAGCAGACGATTGTCCAGGCATCCAGGTGGTTTTGGCTCTGGGTGTGTCAGGAGCAAACAAACAATTCCTCTGTCATTTGTCTGGCTGTGGCTGTTGCACTTTCAGGCAGTTTTAACCAAAGATTGTTTTCCATGTCTTTGCCCATTCTCAGCTGCAGATCTTTCTCAAGGTCTGGACATCCAGACTGCTTTGAGGCCGTGGGTATCTGCTTGCATGTAGTGAAAGGCACAAAGCTGTCACTCCCAGATCATCAGGGACCCACTCAGACTCCCTGTGAGTCTGTGAGTGAGCCATGTAGTCTGAGATTTGCAAGTCTGAAGTCCCAAGGCTCCCTCAGTGGCCTAAAGGAGATGGATAAGACAAAGTTGGGCTCTTGCTGTTTTATTCTGGAGGGTGAATCATTGCAGTCTCCTCTCTGGCTATGAAAGAAACCCAGGGAGGTTAACCTGGAAAAACCAGGGATGATCTATGTGAGTGCCCACCACCATCACCCATCCAGCAGTGCCTTGCAGCCACTCTGGTGTTCCAAATGTCACTGCAAGGTGCAGGAAGGACCCAGAGCCGTGGCTGGGAGGAAGTGGTGTGTGCACTGCAGCTGTCTGGACTGTACCTATTATGTGGATAAGCAATCAGCTCCTGTCTCCAGGGCTGTCAATCTGGAACCTTTCACCAGCACTAAATTCGCTTTAGAAAAATAAAATAGAGAGACAGAGAGATTAGTCAGACTTCTAAAATGCTTCAAGAAACTTTAATGTTATTATCTAAGTAGAAAGATATCCAGCAATTCCTCAGCTATTTAACATAATAGGCAGTTGCTGACAAACGACGTTATCGAGCGTACACTCCTGAGTGAGGAGCGATACGATCTTGCTTAAATTGTATTTTAACAAACATGCCTATCTAACAATTAAGCTGGAGCAATTTTACTCTAATAGATGCTTTTGCTGCTTAATATAGAAATTTACATGTTCATTTGTAGCCCCCAGAGATCACACAGCTGCCAGACTCCCAGCTGCCACCACCCCATTCCTCCCCCTCCAACTCACTCTCAGCTTTGGCTACGAGCACTTGATATAACGAAGCACTTTAAAATACAAATCCCACTGTTTTCCTGGCCGTGGAGCTGAGCTCACTGGGCTCTATTTGAAGCAGGCTGTGTGCCAGCCAGACACCCTTACTCACCTAAGCTAATTTTACTCCATCTGATGGCAAAAGGGCCGCTCCCCCTCCCTTCTTATCAGAATCTTGTTGCCTTACGCATGGCCACACGAAAGCCTGGAAAGGGCAATCCTCCTCCACACACTTGGCCCTTCATCCCATCCCTCCTCCTGCTGGGCCATGATGGAAGGGCTGTCCTGCCTGGGGTGGGCTCTGGGCAATCTTGGGCAGGACAGGCACCAGAAGAGGCAGTGGCTCCTCAGTTGAAACTCTGCCATCCGATTCATGAGGCATTTCCCAGATAAGGAGCTTACAGTGGGAGGTGGCAACAGGCAACTTGGGTGCTGGCAGCGTTTTTCCATTCTCCAGTTACTCTGTAGTTCAGCTTGGGACAGACGCGAGCCTGATGTAATACGCTGTGTGCTATTTTAAGGAAACAGAGCCCATGTCCTTCAGGCCAGCCCTCGGAATTTTTAGGAGATAAGAAATCCCGCTCTGAATGTTTCTTGCAGTCTCGGATGAGAGAAATAGGTAGTGCTTGCTTTTAACTCTGCCAGGGAAATGTGGTTGTTTCATCTAAAAGCCCCAGAGCAAGGTGTCCGTAGCATTCCATGGGCACACACACTTTGGGCATTGATCTGGGAGAACGTGGCAGGTAGAAATAAATGCATGGCTAGTGATGGAGAGTTGGTAGGGAAACATGGAATCCGTTACCTGTGGGCTGCAATACCAAAAGCCTCACAGTGATAAAGGTTCTTTGCTCATTTTTCCTCTGGTATCAAAAGTGAAAGGCTTTGATTTGCCTTCAAGTCTCTCATTCTGTCACATGGAAGAAGGATCTTCTGTTCCTTTTCCTGGCCACAGCTGGAGGCAGGATGCTGAGTTGGATCTGGGTCTGATCATGAGGTTCCTCTTATGCAAAACTTCATCCCAAGCAACTTGTCCAGCAATAAGATAAAAGGCCAAACCTCTCTATGAAATGACTTGGCATGAATAATTCCCTGAGCTATAGACAAAGGGGCATGTTCTCCAGTATAAACCCATTTATGTTTTCTAGGGATTTGGCCTAGAGCTGTTTTCTGACTTGCATACCATTGTGGCACTTTTGTAAAACATTGTCAGAAATAATTCATGGTGGATTATCTCATATTATGATCAGCTGTCCATACCATAACAAGGGGTGTCCAAAACAGTTATTTCCTACCCCTCACCCTTGCTGAGTGATAAACCAGAGGTGCCTGAGAGGGTTGGGAGGCCAGGGAATCTATTCTATTTGTTTTTCCATTTAAAACAAAAACACTTTTACTTAACTATAATCAAGGAGGGAGGCAACAGCACTGCACTTGGCAAACAAAATAAGTGCACTTGCTGGAAAAAATTTATAGAAAAATAGACTGGGTGTATTGATAGCAGAGCACAATCTGAGTGGTGCTTCCTGCATGGAAAAGGGAAGGAGAATCCTGCCTAGGTCTCGAGCCGACCTCTCTTCTGCAAGGTGACAGATGCCTTCATTTATAAATAAGCCTCATTAGAATCAGGATGATGGAGATAAAGAGTGAATTTGGGAAATTTCTCTCCTCCCAGAAGGAAAAAAATGAAATAACTTCTGGTAGAACTTGTGGAAGACAAGGAGTTATCCCTCAGAGAGGGAACCACCAGGCTGTTCCAAAGACAGGCAAGACACCACACCGGCATGTTTTCAATGAACATCTATTCCCCAGTCTCCAGCAAGCTTTCCAGAAATGAACCAAAATGCCCTGGCAGAGAATGGTCCCAACTAATCCAGTACTGAAAACCCCAGAATGGCTTGGGTTGGAAGGGACATTAAAGATCATCTTGTACCAACTCTCTGCTGTGGGCAGGGACACCTTCCACCATGGAGATCAGGAGAAGAAAACCAACCCCCAGAAAGTACTTTGAACCAAGAATTTAGCCAAATATGGAGGTGCTCCTGCAGGCAGCAGTGACGGCACAACTGAGGATGTCTCTGGAAAGCATCTTCCAAACCACACCCAGAGAGGCAAAGCAGAGCCTCAGATAACGGAAGGCTTGGAAATACTTTCCCCTTTGTACTGTGTGTCCAAAAACTCCATGGAAAGAGGCTCCTGCAGATCTTGAAAGTATTTCAGCCTGCAGAGGAGTTCTGCTGACATTTGTTGCAATGGCCTCTTGTCACTGCCACCTCCTGAAGTGCCTTCCCCCCAAGAGGTGGAGGGCATCAAGTTAGACAACAATTCTGTGCAGGTCAAAACAGACCATCAAATGTAGGTGCTTAGTGCTATAAATATAAATGAGGGTAAACTCATTATCAAAATTTCATATGGATTATAAAAATTAAACTCATCACTGTGAAAGGTTGGAACTGAAAAATTCGGACTCTTTCAGAAGCTCTTGTTTTTTCCTTTGTTTTCATTTCTTTTGGCCAAAACTATTAGTTAAATATTATAAAGCTTCAAGAGAAACTGTGAATGGTCCAGAATTTCACTTACAGCTTCAAAATGCCAAAAACCCAAAATAAAACTCTAAACCTGCCTTAAAACAAATGCCCTCAGGTGGAGCTTCTTCTGAGCACAGACCAGGTGCAGTATGACAATAAAGGTTATGATTTCCTAGTGCTGTCAAGATAAAACTAAGACTTTTTCTCAGTTGCTCATGCAGGCTGAAATTTTTCCTGCTGGTTTATCTCTTAAACATCTGAGCCAAAGTCGACTTCTCTTTCCAGGAACAAATTGGGAGGAAATTATTTTGTATTATCCATTAAAAAAACTCAAACAAACTCACAGCTGTTCAAATGCTAAATTCTCAAACATCCACACAAAACCACTTGACATTTGTTAATAGGATTTGAGGCCTCACTCTCTTGATGTGCATTTTTCTCATCCTAAATTTGCAGCTAATTGTCCAACTGTGTGCATGGTTTTGGAGGCCCTGCTCCTGGATTATCAGAGGATGTGCCTGCTGTCCATACTCACATGCCAAAACCAGCTTCCCTTGGTCTCCACCCCAGTTCATTCCTGTGATCTGTGCATGGAATGGGGCAGCCTTAGGGAGCGTGTGATAACAGAGCACGTGATCGGAGTGTTGGGAACGTTGTCATAGCGTGTGTGAACACGGTGGGCAAATTTTGATTGCACAGTCAAGAATAATTCAGGGATTTCCTAATCACTGAAATCTTGACTCTGCAACCCTCTGAATTTTCTCCCATCTGTGGTGGTGTAATTTGTTGATGGAGTTGCAACAGATGGCTGGGGGTTTAAACAGCAAAAACTGAAATAGTCAAAAAACGGAGAATCTTGGGGACTGTGACGTTATAGACTATGTGAAGTGTCAGGTTCTGATCTGAACATACATATGGCGCTTCCTGGCTATAAAATGCAATTTTCCTGATCAATAATATAAAAATCTCTGGTTCTGTGTTTTGACAGCTCACAGTGCACTGCTTTTGCTTGGTGGCAGCCACTCATTGCTGCAATAGCTCTTACAGCTCTGCCATGTGGATCTTCATCATCTTAACCTGCACTGAGCTGAGACAGAGCACAGGAGGAAGGTTTAATCCTGTCTTTCTTGCAGGCCACCAGCTAAGGATAGGTGATAAAAGTTTGGAGAAAAAAAATTTAACTTTTCCTTCAAAATCTTTGTCTTAATTTATACTTTGAGCCCAGTGTTAACATTCAGATTCACATTACCTTCAGTTTCTATAGACCTCTGCAATTCCTGGCCTGCAGCACCAGGAATGTCAAAACATCATGACAGAGGCTGTTTTGATGATGCCATAGTTCAACCAAGTGCAAGATGTAAATCCTAGGAAAGGTTTCCTGCCTTCCTTTGAATTTTGAAGAGTTGTGGAATGCCTAAAGCAGAGGCAGCAAGACATTTGAATTTTGGGCACAGTCCTTCAAACAAACTTCTGAACTTTTTGGAGGTTGTAAGTGATCTAAGGACAATGTCAGAGTGCTGTAGCATGATCCCCTGGGCTCTCAGTATTGCTGGGGTTTGGGGACTTGGTGGTTTAGTGGCAGATTTTTTGATTGTTTTGTTTCCAAAGGAACAGAAGCCATATATAAGCTGAGAAAAGTGCTGAGTCTCTACTACTGTAGATTTTACTGGTCATCTTGTGTTTCTCTTGTACAAAAGTTTTGAGAATCCTCACATAGAGGAGAGAGGTGAAGAGTCTGGAACAAAAATCCTACAAGGAATGGCTGAGGATAGTGGGTTTGTTCAGTCTGGAGAAAAGGAGGCTCAGGAGAGACCTTATTGCCCTCTACAACTACCCAAAAGAAGGTTGTGGCGAGGTGGGGTCCATCTCTTTTCCCAGGCAACTAATGACAGCACAAGAGGAAATGGCCTCAAGTTGCACCAGGGGAGGTTCAGGAAACATTTATTCCCTGAAAGAATGATTAATCATTGGAACACGATCCCCAGGGAAGTGCTGGAGTCCATCCCCGGTGGTGTTCAAAAAATGAGTGGTGCAATATGTTTTAATGGATATGGTGGTGTTTGGTCAAAGGTTGGACTTGATGATCTTGGAGGTGTTTTCCAACCCTAACGAGTCTATGGTTGTATGACTCTAAGAGGAACTTGGGCTGACATTACCCACCTTCTGAAACAGGGTGTATCACCCTGCTGCTCACAGAACATGACACAACTGCAGACAATAGTGCTATAAAGCTAATATTATTTTCAGGAGACTTTTTCCAGTTAATATAATCACTTGAATTTATAATAAAAGCTGCCTGTGACATCCTTTTAATCTAGTAATGGTATAACTCTATAACAGTGTATTTGGAACGTCAGCATTAGGGAAGAATGAGCTGGACAGCCGGAAAATGTGCTCATCCCTAATACAATTATTAGAACTTTTAAAGAACTTGTTCAAAAGGAGAGAGAGTCAATTCTTGACTACACATTCAAAGCTTTTCCCCACCTTGGGATCCATTTTCATCCCATCATAGTGGAGGTGTGGAAGCAGGGAAGCCAAAGCTTTGGCCCTTTCTGGAAAAACATCATGTTACACCAAATATCCTTCACAGCAATTGCTTTGTTGGCCACAACCCAGAAAACATCCTGCTGGTGCCAGAGTCTTCTGCACAGCAGTCTCAGAGGCTGGTGACAGCCATTTGCAAGGTGTTACTCTTGGTTAATTCTTTATGTTTGTGCTATTTACTCCTGCTCATCCACCCCAAAGCACATCCATGGAGCTGTGCCCCACAGCGCCTATGGCCACTTCGTCCTGCACCCAAGCCCAGGGCTCAATACAGTATTGCTGTCTGTGCCTGAAGCTGCTCCTCTTCTTTTTTCCTTTCTGGTTGCTTGTGTTCCTTGTGGAGGCCTTGGGATCCCCTCCAGGGTCTCTGGCCAAAAATCTGGATTGATGTCACTCAGAGGTGTCCTCATCAGCAGGAGACACCCTGAGATGAGCTCAGCTGGTTGGAGCCTGGTGCTGATAATACCAATGTTGCGGGTTCAGTCCCTGGATGGTTGATTCACTTGAGAGTTGGACTTTGAAGATCCTTGTGGGTCCCTTCCAACTCAGAATATTCTGTGGTCTAGATGTGTGACTGGACAATTCCAAGGAGCAGGACAAGGTGAGATGTTGGGAATGTTGCATCCACTCCCTGATTTGTGCAAGCACTGATGACCAATGTGCTGAATCCAGCAGAAGCTGCCCTGCAGGCTCTGTTTTCCCTTCCCCTGTCTCCTTTGGGCACTGCTCTGAAATCTGAGGACAGACAGACATCTAATATGTTGATTTTTTAAACCAGTTAAGAAGCACAGGAGGAAACCAGTAATGGTAGACAGTTAAGATTATTTTCAAACTATGTTTTATTCCTTAGCCAACTGTAATGGGACTGCAGGAGGTTTTATGGTAAGTTGTAAAATCTCACTGCTGAGTGTGGTAGTTTAATGGTCACAAGGACTTGCAAAAAAAGAAGATAGTTTATTTTTATGTAGCATCCTTTAAAAAAAATAAAAAAAGGGAGGAAAAAAAGTCAGGGAAAAGAGAATGTAAAATAGGCAGTGAATGCTTCCAGAAGCTGGATGCTGATTTGGAGTGAGAAAGGGCAAAGTGGTATATAGAGAAGGACAGGTACCATTTACAAGTGGGAAGGATGAGGGGAGAGAATGGAAAGTGAGAGTAATGGGAGAAGGAAAAGGGATGTGGAGGAGTTGGACAATATGAGAGTTAAAGGATGCAATTATAGAATGGGAAAGAAGAGAGAAGATGAATGTTACATTTGGGGCTAGATATGGAAGACCAGTTTTTGGCAGGAGGGGAGAGGATGGGTTCAGTGGGAGGTGGCTGCTGAGAGGGGAGGGAGAGGGCCAAGGGCTGTAAGAGAAAGGATGGTGACTGGGAGAGACATTTGACTGAATTGTTGGGTTTCTCTGCTTCTTCTGGAGGTGATGGTTGTACCCAGGGACATGATTTGTGAGAATTTAAGGATATACCCTTTGAATATTAAGTTTATTGGTCATGCCAGTAGTTTCTGAACAGAAATGCTCTTTCTAAAGGTGATCTCTGCATGGGATTTGCATAAAAAGAAAGATTGCTAAACAGAACACCCTCAGGAAGACCAAGCATCCAGACTCCATTCTCAGTAATAAGAATACCCAAGGTTAGCACTGTCAAAGACAGTCCTTTGTGGTTTTAATCCTAAGTGATTATATGGCTTCTGCAACATGCCTTGTGATGACAAACCTCAAAGAAAGGCAAGAAGCCATGTGAGCAAACAGATTTACTTGTATTCAGAATAAACTGAGAAAGTGGCTCATGTAATCCCATTGAGCACTCGGGCCAGGAATATCCAGACACAAAGACTTGGCATGTAGCAGGATTAAGACACAGAGATGTGGTACATCCATGATGGCACCTCCTGCTCTTCTTATTGAAGAAGGAATTTTTTCTTCCCTGTGAGGGTGGGCAGGCCCTGGCACAGGTTGCCCGGAGAAGCTGTGGCTGCCCCATCCCTGGAAGTGTCCAAGGCCAGGTTGGATGAGGCTTGGAGCCACCTGGGCTAGTGGAAGGTGTCCCTGCCCATGGCAGGCGGTGGGAGGAGTTGAGCTTTAAATTCCCTTCCAACCCAGACCATTTGAGGATTCAGTGAATCTCCCAGCATAATTTTAAAATCAGAATCCAACAACCAATCTGAAGCACAGCACCAGAGTATTTCAGTTCCAACCTTCTGTCAGAAGTTGGTGTTAAGCCTTGATAATGTTATTCCTTGTCTCAGAGACCCCACAGGTCTTTAAACCATGTATAGATAGGGAGGTCTGGAGCCACTGGCCAGTTGAGACAAGAAATAATTTCCCTTCCCCTGAAAATGGTAGTGAATGAATTTTATGCAGATTTTATGTACTTGGTTTAAAAAAACAACACAAGCCCCTCAACCTACCAAATCCCTAAACAAACCCCAGAATGTCTCATGAGGGGAGAAGGAAATAGTGAGAGAAAATACCAGAGAGCCTGAAGGCCAAAGAGCTTTTCTTCCTCACTCTGAAGAAGAGTAGTGTAGGTTTAATGGTCTCAGGAGGAGTAATAAGGAAGCTACAAGCAACAGAAGTAATTATAGTAAACTGTTGTGGTTTAACCCCAGCCCCATTCAGCCACTCGCTCACAGCCCCCTGCTGGGATGGGGGGAGAGTTGGAAGAGTAAAAGAGAGAACTCCTGGGATGAGATACAGACAGTTAATAGGTAAAGGAAAATCCATGCAGACAAGCAAAGCAAAGTAAGGAATCTGTTCCTCACTTCCCACACCGGGCAGGAGCTCAGCCATCCCTAGGGTAGAAGGGCTCCGTCATGTATAAGGGTGAAGACAAATGGGGAAGACAATTGCCTTCACTCTGAATGGGCCCCTCTTCCTCCTTCTTCCCCAGCTTTATATGCCGAGCATGAAACCTTGTGGTGTGGAGTATCCCTGGGGTCATTTGGGATCATCTGTCCCACTGTGCCTCCCAATTCCTTGTGCACCACCAGCCTGTTCACTGAGACAGAAAAGAACTTGGTTCTGTGCAACTGTTGCTCAGAGATAACAGAAAATGCGATCCCTGAGTTCTTGACAGTGTTTCCAGCAATAATACAAACCGGCTACTATGAAGGAAATTAACTCTACCCCAGCCCAAAGCAGCACATCTGTGCAGAAAATCAGCTCTTCTGAGTGGGGTTTTGCCTTGACCATTTGTCAGTGAATATGCTTATCTTTTCCTTTGGATCCTCCCGAGCTGACTTTCCTGCAGAGTCAAACCCTTGGCAGCCCAAAGGTGCCACTGGGTGCCTCAGCTTCCCTCCTGGCTCTGCCTCCAGGGAGCCTCGTGCAGGGACACCCAGCAGGAGCCAGATGGCCAAGGGGTGCTCTTCGTGCGAGCCTCAGTGCCAAGCTGTGCTACTGTGCCACTGTGGATTTTTTGCCTGAAATGAACCACTGGAAAAAAAATGAAAGGGGAGAAAACATCCAGGAGAGCAGTACCGTATTCCTGTGACCTGCTTCCCACCCGGAATGTGCGTGCTGCCTACTGTAGACCTTAGGGCTGTAAAAGCTTATTGTCAAATCAATTCCGCTCTTACTGAGACTGGAGAGACCAGGAGTGCACCTTGGAAGACTTCAAATCTTGCCCCTCCCTGATGATTTGCAAAGTTTAATTTCTGTAATAGGCTCTGGTGACAGAGGCATTCACTGTTTTTCCAACAGGAGTTGCTGAATGTATGAATGAGTCATTCTGTAGGCGGGAGATATAATGGCCGCCTTCAATATCCTGATCCTAAGGGTGGGGAGGTTGTGTGGGAGGGGAGGAGTGGGGTACACCTTGCTCCCCTTCATTGGGCAGCCCCTCCTTCTCTCAAAGTCCCTTCCTGGCCCCGGATCAGGATAATGCTGAAAGAAGGAAAGGGAAGGCTAAGGGACCTCCTGTGGGAGATGAAGTTTATAATATATGCATTTGCCTGGAAATGCCATAAGAAATTAATATTACAGAAACAGTGGGACTGCATTAATATTTTAATATTAAATGAATATTTAATTTGAAAGCTTTGATTTGAAAGTGAATGAGACAGCCATGACATGAACAGTTGTGCTGTTCCTGTTAAGAAATGTTAATGATTTATTGACAGTGTCGGTAGCAATAACTTTACACTGTTTCAGTTACATAATGCCTTTGAAATATTGGTAAAGTGATTACTGAGAACAAAAAGCAGGCTGGCTTCAGCAGCCCTTTTGGGAAGGGTTTGTGTTAGAGAAAAATTGTATTTCCTCTGGAAAGAGGATCCCACCCTCCCTCTCTCCAGCATCAGCATCCCACTCCAGTGTCGGGCATCCCTCTTTCCTGAGGTGCCCCAAGCCAACATGTTGCTCTGGCAGTGATTCCTGAAGAGTAAGGCTGATCCTGGAGGTGCTTCCCAGACAGCTTCCCACAGCCCCTCCTGCCATGGACCCTGGCACCTTTTATAGCCAAAAATGGCTTGCTCCAGGGTTTCTTAGGGCTTTCCTGGCTGAAGATGACTCAGGGGTATCTGTTAACTTTCATGCATTCAGGAATCTCAAACATCAAAACCAGCTTAATCGCTCAAGCAGGTTTATTTTGCACATTTTAAAGGGCTGCTGAAGCTGTACCTGTAGTTTCTGGGAGCTCTCTTAGGGTTTTACTCTGGGAACAGAATGGTGAGGGAACAGGAAAGCAAGCAGGTCTGTTGCCCCACAAGCATCTTGAGTTTAATCTTAAATTGCAGCTGAAATGAGAAGTCCTGGGCTGAATGGGGCTCCTGTGAACCTGAAGTAGATGCCTACAGCCTGTTGGCAATGGTTCCAAGGACTCTGTCTACAATTTTTAAACCCCTCAAAAACTCCTAGAAAAAGCTCTCCTCTGCTGAATAAATAGGGATATGGAATATTTTTGTGACATGGTCTGTTACCCATTAGCTCAGAACAAGGAAAATTCATCTAAAAAATAATTAAAGAGACACTTTGGCATGGTGTCTTGAAAGCTGTACCATGCTGTAGGTTCCCAATTCCAGAAATGTGTTTCTTCTTAAGGCCAATCTTTGCACAAAATTAAGAGAAAAATGAAACCTAAATTCACAATGTGACCCAATCTAAACAGAGAGAGTGCTTTTTCTTCCCATTTTTTTTCCCTTTTCCCCTCTCCCTCTCTTAATTTCATGCTGTTGTTACATTCAGCCTCAGTAAAAGTAAGTTGGTGGAATGAGGAAACAAAACCCTGATATAGGATGCAGTTTAAAGGACTGGTTCTTGAGCCTACTAATCGTTCTCATTTTGCAATTGCATTTCTCTGGTGCAGTCTTGGTGAATTTAGAGTTGGCAAAGGATGCTATACACAGAAGGATGGAGGCTTGAACTTGCATCATAAATGTCATCACACATTTGTCTGCTGAGACCTCTGTCCTGGTCCCTCTGAATTATGAAATGGCCTGGGTTGGAAGGGACCTCAAAACTCACCTTGTTCCACCCCATGCCATGGGCAGGGACACCTTCCGCTGGCCCAGGTTGCTCCAAGCCCTGTCCAACCTGGCCTTGGACACTTCCAGGGACGGGGCAGCCACAGCTTCTCTGAGCAACCTGTGCCAGGGCCTGCCCACCCTCACACAGAGGGATTTTTTCCCCTGATATCCAGTCTAAACCTGCCCTCTGTCCGTTTGAAGTCATTCCCCCTTGTCCTGTCATTTCAGGCCCACGTAAACAGTCTCTCTCCATCTTTCTTGCAGGCTTCCTTCAGGAAGGTCTCAGTTAGGTCACCCCAAAGCTTCTCTCTCCAATTTCCTCATAGGAGAAGCTCCATCCCTTTAATGATCTTGGTGCCTCCTGTGGACTCACTACAATAGGTCAATGTCCTTGCTGTGTTCAGGTGGATTCTAGGTGGAATTTTAAAGAGTGAAGACTCTTGATGTTCTCTGACAAATCATAGCACATGAGGCAATCAAAAACGATGAGATCAACTCGATAACCTTGTCAAGTATGGCCAAGGTTAGACAGGGATCAGCTCTCACTGCAACCTGGTAGAAACTTAGCATGGAAAGTGTAAATGTCAATTCCTGTGTAAATTCTTCACTTCCACTGACAGTTGGGAAAGTAGGCACCAACACACCCATATAGGTCCTGATCTGAGTTGATTTGTCCCAGCCTGTCTCCACGTCACTCACCTTTGGAGAGAAAGCTTCCCACATTCCCCATGAACTCTGCTGTAAATTCTGCATGCAACATTTCCTATTAAAAGTTGGCAATACACTATTTGCCACAAAACATGCACTGAATTCAAGCACATGACATTTTAAGGGCTGAAATACTGTAAATACTCCTAACAAAATTGATTTCATTTGTCAATAAAAAGCCTCCTTATTTTTCATAGGAACTGCTCAGTAAACTATTCTGACAACAACTCAAGGCTGATCAAATTAAAATCAGCCCAAGCTTTTTTTAGAGATGAACTGATTTGAAAAGGTTTTGGTATCCTAGGAAGTGTCACTAACCTTTCTGGGCAGGTCCTATAGCATTTAATAACAAAGGGTACAATCTTGTATAAATATTGTGAACTATGGAATTTAATGAGATTTGTATTGCACTATAGAAATGTACTTTAGAGAATTAATTTTGAAGTCTGTAGGTTTAAATGTTTTCTAAAAATAGCATTGAATATATACAGGGCTTTGTGCTTCTATGTCTATTTAGTTTGGGAGAATGTTTTCATGTATTATTTGGTGCACTTTTCATTTTCCTAGTTCTTTTTTAAAGCATTGGTGGCAAAGGAATGAAAGGAGGCTATTTTTTGCTCCGGGATAAATTTTGATATTTCAATTCCAGTTTTTGCCTCCTGAGGAATTTTCTATTTTCTTGAGATTCTTAACCAGGTCATTCACGTACTGATGGGTTTAATTACCTGCCTGAGCAGCCTATCTGAGCTGCCTTTTCAGCAGCCCAGCCCGTGCAGTGTGTCCAATTCTGCACACAGATGTGCTCATGCAATAACAAGCAGTTTTAAAAGTAGGATACATGAGCTCTCCTCCAATACAAACAAGGTTAGATCTGTCTCAGATCTGGTTCTCTGCAGCTTTTATAGCTGTCCATATGATGTTTTCTGTTTTTTCTGTGCTCGTGGGCAAACAGGGTTTGACACTCAATAGGGAGCTGTGCTGCATCAGAGGGATCTGCGACGTATCACTGGAGACCCGGGTATCACCTCAAAGAGCAAAGGGAGGTTTTGAAAATCCTGTTAAATGCATTAACAATGAACTGGGGATAAAGTCAAAACCCTGCTTAGACATTTCGGCTGAGAGTTGCCATACAACTACAGCCAGTGGTGGGTCTTGGCTGAAAGTGTATTTATACATTTAGACAGATAGAGATGGATTTCACTAGTTTAAACTTAGCTTTAGTGCAGACGAAAGCAATAGGGGGTGGCGGGGAAAGCACAGGCTGCCACCACCCTCACATATGGCAGTTGTTTCCTATAAGGTTTGCTGTATTGTATTTATTTCATGCCATGACATATCACAGAAGGCCACCGATGCCAAATTCTTAGCCAAAAAACCCCCCCAACCTGAAGCTTTTAGTGAGGGCTGTCCTCCAATTTATTTGTGTTTTGTTGTTGGTTTTCTTTTTCCTTCTGCTTTTCATCTGTCTGGTTTCTAGGTTCACTCTTTCTGTTCTTTCCTCCTCCCTTTTGTTGTGTCTTATGTTATTTTTTTATCATATTTGAGGAATCTCAATTGCACTGGGAAGCCCGGGAGGTATGAATGGAATGTTCGGATTTAATACATCCTTGCCTGAACTCTTTTGACAAATCAATTAATATCTGTGGATTCTGGGGGCAGAGCACTGGGGGGGAAGATGGAGCAGTCGGGGTGCAAGGCTGGAATAAGGATGGGAAAGTTTGACAGCATGGCTGGGATCAGGAAAGGAGGATTCGGGAGAGGTTGCTTCAGGTGCGAGGGAATGACAGATGAAGTTATGAGATTTTTCGAATTCTGGAGCAAAGCACATGACTGCAGAGACTGGCTACACCTTCCAGGCAATCACCTCGCCCTGCGATGCCAGAGCCTGCCTTGCTCTGAACTTCAGGCCCAGGGTATGATCTGCAGCTTGGCAGAGGCTGCTTCCAATGCCAGGAGTGCTGTGTGAACTGATGGAGCCTCCTGTGCTGGCTTGGGGCAGGAGCTGGCACTTGACTGCTGATTCATGGGAAATCTCAAGGACCCAAGAGCAGCTGAGGTTCAGATGCCTATTGAGGCTTGGAAGTGTTTGAGTCAAGGACATGACTTGGGCCCTGGGTGCTGTGAAGACAGGACAGACAGATTCAGATGTGCTGCTGAGGGCAGGGGCGGTGTGGCTGGGAGGGTTCCCCCCTTGACTCCACACCTCTGCAGCTGTGTTTTTCAAATGCCATTCAAATGAAAGCAGAAAGGGGAAAACCCATTTCACTGGGAATAGCTCTCAAAGGCAGAGCAGCTTTTCCTCTGAATCCTGACTTTTGGCTCCCTTGCTGCAGAATGACACAGGGTGTCTTTCTCTTGATCAATTTGTTTATCGCTCGCTTGATTATCGTCCCCAATAGCAAGAAGTGACAGGTCTCTTTTGTTAATCCTGTTAGTACTGGCTTTGGAGCAGAAATTTAGTTTAGGAAAAACATTTGGGTATGTTAAACTTCCTTGAAGATGACGCCTGTGAATACCAAAACATGACCTGATGTGTTTGAATTTTCTAGATTATTCCTGAGCCTTGTATTTCCATTTGTCTGTCTGAGTCCTGCTGCTTGTCTTTCCCTGTGTGTGTCCCAGCACCGAATTTTCCTTCTGGCTTTTAAGATACAGCACCACAGTGTGCTGACTGAGCTGCAGGGGAGCTGAGAGAGCAGCAAGCAGAGCACCCATCTCCATTCCCACCTCCTGGACCCACCTCTCCTCCAGTGGCTGATGCCACCCTGCCCCAGGGAGCCCACCCTGCTCCTTGCCCCTTCCTCCTCCAGGACAGCTAATACTGGCCTCTCTCTCTTTAATGTTTGTGATGTATGGTTAGAGAAGATGTCAGAGCAGGGCGCTGGAAGAGTGATGACCTCCCATGTATCTTCTGAACAGGTACCCAGCCAGCAGAGGCCCCACATACCTTCCCAAGGCAGCCCCCCCTCCTCCCTCCACACCCATTTGTCTTGTGGGAAGAACATTAGTAGGTCTTAGAGGACAGTTTAGGCTCCAGAGCTCACCCAGTCCTTGACCTCTGGGCTCAGACTTGCTGTGGGGTGGTGACTAATTAAAAGCAACTGCAGTGGTGTGGGTTGTGTTATGGATACACGGGAGGAACATCTGCTAATGTACCATGTGTTTACAAAGGCAGGGGACCCCTGTGTAATAAGAAAGACCACATTTTTTTCAGTTGTGGAGTTATTTGACTGTCTGGTGCTGTCTGGTAAGTCTTTGATTCAGCCTCATGGTTTGGTCGTGACTGTTGTGGGAGCCTGAGATGCTCCTGTGCATTCCTGAGATGGATCTGAGGTGGCCTCAGCAGATGTCAGGGTGGGCTTGTGGGTCCTGGCATAGGTGCAGCTCTCTCAAGTTATAGAGTGTAGAAAGACAGCCCGAACACACAGTGTTCAGGGATGAATAAAACAATGACCTTGTGCAGTTCCTCTCCTGCCAGCCATAAACCAGCCACCAGCATTTGCAAATCACCAGGAGATGGAAATCTCAAGGAGTTTTCCCCTTCCTGGTTAGTTGACAGCTTGTCTTTTCCCCTGTTCCTTCCCAGTCGGGTCCTGTTCTCTTCCCCAGCATTTGACCCAACCCCAGAAATACTGGAGGGTGTAAAACCTTTGGGTGAGGTGGTTTGGGAACCACATAACAGATCTTGAATTATGGAAAAACAAAGAGTCTCCTCATGCACTACCTGGGGTTTTACCTGTTTATTCAAGAGCAACATTTGATATCCTTCTCATGGACTCTCTGGAATTCCTCACAGGGCAAAGAGTGCAGAAGGAATAAAACCAGTGTTCTGCAGTTCTGGGTTTCACCATCTTGGTTTCATCTGAGAACCTTAACTCTCTGAGTGAATAAACTTTTATAATAGACGTTATTTTAGGCTGGTTAAAGGAGAGGGGAAAGCAAGGCAAAGAGTTTCTGTGTTCTTGTTGGAGTTTTAAACCTCTGTGAGAGGGGCAGGTGGCTCCAGGCAGGGCATTTGATAGAGGGGCAATGCCAGGAGGGCCTGAGGAGGGTGCTGGGAGTTCATTCCTGCCAAGGGCACACAGGGATGCTGTGTGACCACGTCAGTGGTGTGGGACTGGCTGGGCATGGTGCTGTGGGCAGTGGCTGAGACCCAGGAGGACCTTCCTCCTCTCAGCATCTTTTGCTTTAGGCTGTGATTTTGCTGCCCCCATCAGTCTGCTGATTTTGAACCTGCCTCCTTTGCCTGCCTGGTGCTCTCCCTCATCGGGATGTGGTCCTGGAGAAGTGGGAGGTGAAGGACCTGGCCCCAAAGTTGTCCCATGGGACCCATTGGGGCTGCTCACACAAGGCTGGTGCATCCTTGTGTGTCTCTAGGGTCACAGGGCCGTGGCCTTGGAGTGGCACCACATAGGTGAAGGTCCGTGGTTGTTCTGCTCTTCGTGCCTGAGCAAGGATTTCAGTTGAGGCAAGATTTCATTGCCAGGATTTCACCTGAACAGTCCATCCCCAATACCCAGAATGCAATAAAAATCAAAATGGATCAGCAATTGAAGAATGTGCCCCATTTCTTGCATCATCTACTGTATCTTATTGCCCTCCCCACAATGTTGTAGGACAGATGTTGTTGCCCCACCCCCAAGAATGTATTTCAAGAATGTGGTGAAGAAAATACAAAGGATATGTAACTTTTCTGGAAATGTGATATTTCATGAGGGAAATTTCAAGGATAAAGTAACTGAATTCCAGGCGAACAGGCATCAGTATTGTTAGGAAATACAGCTCTCTGCAGGGCAAAAAAGAGTGGTATGCCAGGTTGAAATGTGAATTTACAGCCACTGACTGCAAATTACCTTATAAAATTACTGAAACCTTCATAAAGTCATCAATTATATATTTAGTCTTGATTGTCATTTATTGCACTTCTTAATTGTTCAGTAAACTTTTCTGGATTAAAGGGTGTATTTCAAATTGACGCGAAGCTGTTTTATTGATGTAAATTAGCACAGTGCATGTTTTAGTTGTGGGACAACTGAGGGACCAGCAGTGGAAGAGTCTCTTATCCACTGAGAAAAGCAACTTAGTGATGGTGGTGTGATTTCTGCTCAAGGTAGTGCCGTTGTATGGAATGATGAGTGCGCAGACAATAGTTGTAAATCCTTAAAATCAGGATCATTACCAGCATGGAGTGCGACAGAGAAGGCAGAACACAGACTTTTAATCATTCTTTTTGAAATAGGAGAAGGAAAATGATAGAGAAAACATTTAAAAATCTGGTGAATTCACACTGAGTTCACACTAGGTCTTTTGTTAAATCTTTTCCAAGACAGAAGATGTTTGACGTATTTTACTGTTGTTTTTTCAGTTTTTGGTGTTTCTGCTTTTTCTTGGGCTCATGAGGAGCTGTAGCCACATTCCACCCTATGCAACTCCTGTATCCCCATCATGACACCAAGAAAGTGGCTCTGTCTCCCTAAGAGGTGCTGGACTTCATGAGATTCACAACCCAGCATACCCAAACCCCTTTTCCTTTGAAGCTATTCTCATCCCTTTTGGGTTTCATTCCTCACTATTCTGCGGAGGCAGCGTGATTCCAATCATACCATTGCTGATTGCATAAAATATGCCCTGAATCCAACACGTTGCGTTAAAATCTGGTGTCTGGGCCCTGTCTGATTCTGAGCAGAGTAGCTGTTGGATTGTATTCCAGCCATCCTCAACCCAAGCCAAGTTGAGAGAGACTTGATTGGGACATTGGTGAGGGGTAAAGACCATGCAAACCTCTGTGTGATTGATGGTGTTGTGCACAGTAAGGGCAAATATTTGCCCAAAATAGTAGGGCCTCAATTCAGCTGTAACTGGCAGACTTTATAGCTCAACTTTAGAGAAATATTGGTTTTAATTGACTTTCGTGTGAGTAATTTGAGGAGCCAACACTGCTTTCCACAAGGAGAGTTTCAAGTGTGAAAACTCCCATCATATGTAAAATTAGTAATTTTACTGTATCACGAATGATTAAACCTGACCCACAGGGGAGCCAAAAATAATGCTGTGTGACTTCCTTGCCCAATTAACACAGAACAAATGTGAAAATGTGTACATTACAGCAAATTGTGTGCTAATTGGCCTCAGAGAAATACTAAATACAAGGAAGAAATGGGCATGTAATTTCAAACATATTTGAGAGGTTTCACAGTCTGCTTGCAAATAGGAGGGGAAAAAAAGTAGAAATTTGACAAAACCATTATTTGTTATGATTTATTCACTCAGCTCTGGTCTCAAACCTGGGAGTTATTGGCAGCTTCAGCTAAGATTCCTGCTGAGTATTTCTCCTTATAATGACTGCATACAGCATTTAGCTCAGTGCTATTTTTTGGCAGAGTGTCATAAATATCTATTTTCATTCTTGTCTCTATATGTGTATCTGGGGTTAGGTCCTTCTTTGCCTTGTGAAAATGCCTCTGGATGCCGGACAATCTCCTGCTCCCTTTCCTTAGGAGAATATTCCACTGAAGTTCAGCAGTGGGATTATTCTCCTTGGGTAGGAACCCCTCTGCCAGAAGGGCTGTGCATCACTTAAATACTGACTTAAGCAGAGAATAAATGTCCATCTGTGCAGGGTAGAATTTCATCTGGTGTCAGGCAAGTTAGATCTTGACCCACAGACTTCAGGAATTCAAGATTTACTCACTATTCCTAAAATCACATCTCTTCCGCTCTCTGTTTTTCAGTGCATATTCTTCATGCTTTTGCTGCATCTTAGGAATAAAACTGTGTAGTTTGTGTGCTAGAGTTAAATCCCACCTTTTCATACTTACTTTTTTCTTCCATAGGTACCAAAAGCAGAGCTTTTGGCTTTTTCTCTGTAGAAAGAATATCCCAGAATCTGATACTGTAGCTGCCGGTGCTGTGTTTTGGTCACAGTGAAACCCTTTTTTAAGATATAGAAGGTCAAATACATCCAAAATTAAATGGGGCAGTGTCACAAATCGAAGTGTCTCAGTAAATTTCTTTGATGATTTCAGCCAAATCATAATGTCCCCAATAAACATTGTGATTTCACAGAATTTGTTTTTTCTCCTGGAAAAACTGGAGTCAGAATTACTTAAGTTAAAGAGCCTGCTCTTCCAGAGTCTACATGGGCAAAGTTTTGAGGGACTTCCGAGCAGCTGTCGAGTGCAGAAAGCAGTGTCCCAGCAGCAGGACTTCTCCTGGTTTAGCTCTTGCTGAAGCTGAACTGGTTCACTTTAAATTTTTGAATTTTTTGGTCTATTTGCACTGTCCTCTCTGTGCTAAATTAGAATAGTAAAGTGCAGCACTTCAGCTCTGATCTTCAATCATTTCTGCCCAGCAGGTACGGACACAGAAGTGTCTTTTTTGTGTCCCTTAAAGTTCTTCAAGACATTTATAGGAGTTTGTACCGTGGCATCATTTTTTTCCTAGTTAAACATTTCCTCTTGGTTGTTGTGAGGCTTAAGTGCTTTGAGGTCTTTTATTAAAATCTTTGCAGATGTTGCCAGTATTTTGTCTGTTCTGTGAGCAGAGCTGTGTGTGTAGGACAAACAGGGGCTGCTGTGCTTCTTATTGGCTTCTGACGGACTTTATGGATTCACCCAACACCTCTGAAAATGCCAAATGTATATTGTTGAGTGTTCACAAATTAGTAAGAGACTTAAAATAACATCTCCCAGAAGCCTCATGAGTATTGAGCAACTCTTTCTTATTGGAAAAACTGGCTTTTCATTAATGTCATAATGTATATTTTCAGTGTAAATAGTGAGAAAAACCTGGTGCTAATAAGGGAATCTGCCGAAGCAGAAAGATTACAGTCCCAGGAAAAGTCCTGTGTGGGCTTGTTGTTAAAAGCTTATAGGAAAGCAAGACGTGACAATCATTAATTTAGAGGTGGAAGAGGAGGTTGATGTGAGTTGTTGGGTTTGTGACTCAATTTGGTGTGATTTAATTTGGTTCTGCTGGTTTCTGAGGAGGGGAACAGTGGCCCGCAGACTCAGTGTGCGCTCCTGCTAAGTCATTTCCACTGATTAAGTACTTCGAAAAATCCTTTTTGCTGCCATCAGGGGGAGCTTTTGAGATCCTTCAGGAGTGAAAAAAAAAATATTAAAAAGAAAGAAAAAAAAAAAAAAGAAAAAAAGGAGGAAAAAAATAAACGTCCCAGCTCAGAAACAGAGATCTCCAAGCCAGCAAGCAGGCAGAAGCTTACCTGTGGCTACAACTAAGCCAAGGAAACCAGGGGAGCTGAATTCTTTAGGCTGAAAAACTAACAATATTGAGAGAGGATTTTTTGACTCAATCAACCAATAAAATGAATTATTGATTTTATTTTATTTTTTTATGATTATTTAAACAAAAAACTAAAAAACCCTCAGGAGTCTTTGGAGCACTCAAAAGCCAAATTCTGTTCTGTTGCTACAGCTTCTGGAAGGCAAATGCTCTTCAAAAAGCTTCTCTCCTTTTAGCTCCTGATGATTCGATGGGGACCTTTGATGCAACATTTGGATTAGCTGCACACAACTGCACTGAGGGGGACCACAAAAGGGGGAGCCTGGCTGATTGCATAACTTTGAGAAAATAATAAGAGGAAAATAAAGAATTAGAAAAAGAGAGAGAGAGAGAAAGAGTGGAAAAGGGAGAAAGAAAAAAAGAAAGCAATTAAAAAAAAAATATCTGAGACTCAAGTTTCAAGACTCTTTATGTGCTGCAGAGGAGCATAAGGTTTACCAGCAAAGTGCAACGGGGAGTCTGAGAGGAGAAATAGCTTTCTCTTTTGCCAAGGAAAAAAAAAAAAAAAAAAGGAATGTGTGTTTTGGACTGGACTGAGAAAGAAAGCTGGGGAGATTGCAAAAAGGGGGGTGCAGGATTTTTGTCACATTGATCCATTCATCTTGATTGTCTTCTTTATAAAATAAATAAGAGGGGGGGAAAGTGATAGGGGGGAAAGAGGAAGAGAGGAAAAGAAGAGGGGAAAAACAGAACAGCAAAAGTGTTTGAACCTCTGGAGCTATCTGCTCCTTCAAGCTGATTG
>JAWWEU010000038.1:8072020-8131906 GCA_035583155.1 Acropternis orthonyx | reverse complement strand
CCATTTTACTTGGCCACCTGTTGTAATAAAATACTGCTTAAGTTACACTCACAACGGTGTTTGAGTTTCAGTTCTAATGTGCTCTCCGAACCCGCCCTGTAACAATCTCCAACCCACTACAGAACCTCCTTCTGTTTCAGGGAGTACAGAATCATCTACTTGCACACCTGGAGACTTTCAAATGCTGGTTGGTCTTTGCTCTTGGCTGCAACCAACTCAAAGAGCAAGAATTCAGATGGCATTTCTCATCCAGCCAACTGCCCCGAGAACAAAGACAGCTACAAGGGAATGGAAGATGATGCACAGAGGAGCTGACGAGCATGCAGCCAGGTATCTAATGAGATAAATCTCAACTACTGCTCAGACTAAGGGGAGCTGCCATCATATATCTAAGTCAAAAATATATGTACATCACTTACGTGCACATACTCCTATTTCGTACCTAGGTCTGTCTCCACTGTAGTCACAGTACAAGCCCCTGTGGAAGTCACAGGTGTCAGCCTCTGTGCAGCTCTCCCCACGCTGCCTGGCGCACGTCTTGCAGCAGTCACAGCCGTCCGTGACCAGGCTGACGCCTACGGAGCACCGAGGTGGGGACTTGGGGCACTCGCACGGCCACTTGCAGTACTGAGTCCGTGTGTAGGTCTCTGTGGTGGCCGGGACAGTGGGGGTCATGGTGATGATGGAGGTCTGGGCAATGGCCTGCAAACAAAGAAACACAGCTTGGAGAGCGTTACAGAGAAATGGGGCCTGCAAGTGCAGTGGTGTTTAGTCCTCAGTTAAAATCCCCTCAGGTCTAATGAGACTGCAAGGAAACCAAAGAATAAATGTCGAAGAGCCACAGAAAGGGGGTGGTCACTGCTCTCTCATAAACCTCCTCAGATGCCTTCAGACCCCTGGTGAGGGCAAATGGTCTGTGACTGGGACCATCATCCAAACAACATGACACCAGCTTGCTGACCCTCAGCCCTTTCTAGATCTCTCTCTCTAAACGGAGTTCACTCACCGTGTAGGAACATCCCAAACCCCCTCTGACACATAAGAAGAAGGTGTGAGATGTGCCCAGTCTTTGTTGCTCTGTGGTGCTTGGCTCTGGCAGAGGATGGTGCCACCCCATAGCTGTTGTCACTGCTGGCTGAGAGGAGGCTCTAGAGCCTCTTGGCTACATGAAGGCTTCTCTTACACAGCAGTCACTGCCCTTCAGGTCACCAAGCAAGATAAAGTTCATCATGTTGTAGTGTGAAAACACGTGGCCCAGTTTGGCCTCACTCTCCTAAGGCTTATCCATATTTTTGTGGGTCTTGCAACCAAAACACAGGATCCCACAAATCCACAAGGGGACTGGGATTGGCCCTGTAAGCCCACAGTCCTCACAGATGCCCAGTCATGAACCTCTATGTTGTGAGATTGATTGGAAACCCACTGACTTAGCCACTCCATTATGGACCTCCTGATGCAATACCCCTAATACCACAAGAATTGCTGCCTTATGATTTCATAGCCCTTTGTCTGGAACAGAGATGAGGTTTGAGAAAGGAAAAGATGCCCTCTGAAACCAAAGTCTGGATAACTGGCTGTGAATGTTGTGTTGCACTAGTTCACTCACTTCTGTTTGAAAAATGTTTTACTTGTCTCCAGCCCTATAACAACACACATGCAGTTCAGCTCCCTGACAAAGTCCCACGCCTAAGCAATGAAGCTATACTATGGCTAAAACATATAGAAAAAACTAAAAAATATTAAGAAGAACTTTTTAAAAAGTAATGTATGTACTCTAAGCACTCTGACAACCCCCTTACCCATCCTGCACAGGTGCTCAGACTACCACACTCAGCAGAAATGCTCTCTGAGCCATGAGGCTGTTAGGTCTGTCGGCAACGGGCTCTTCCAGGTCACATGCTGTACTTCCAATGATGTTGCCCTGGCTCACACAATCAGACAGTGGGGATATTTCTGCAGTGATTTTCCACCTATGTCTTTTGGCACATGCTTTTGTCCTACTTGGAGTCAACTGTGGCACATCTAAGTCGGATGAGTGAAGCTTCATAACCTTAGTGTTTCTCCCATTAGCAATGCACAAATATTTGCCAACATGGTGAGCAAGGAAGGAAAACATTAAAGGGGAGGATACAGCCAAGTTTCCATTTCCCAATCTCCATTTCCTTGGCAAATAAGTAAAAAAAAAAAAAAAACAAACCCAAACCAACAACCCAGCCTGTAAGTTAATTCAAAATCTGATTATCAGATAAAACATCTGATGAAGGTAAATCAAGGTGGAAAAGGGGTTTTGTGTAACACAGCAATGTCACTCCTGTAGACATATCCAGGTCACTATTAGTGAGATCATGGAGTACTGGGATACCTTCGTTCATAGCAAGACCCGCAGGAGATAGCGGCCCACTGTCTTCTGTGCTCTCCAGTCCTTGCAGAGCAAACTCTGGATGACATTTAACAGCACCAGCCACACTTGTAATGCAGGAATGGTGCAAATCAGCCCACTCACAAAGCAAAGATTAGATTTTTCTATGAAGATCACTGCACAGAAAACCTGAGCTGTACATGGGGGTCAAGCAGGGCACAGCAGCTCAGGCACAGACAAATGGGGTTACTTACATACTATTAGCAGGAACCAGAACATGGCACTGTTTGGGTACATGTGGTCTAGAAGCCCTTCCAGTAACAAGGTGTGAGGGCTGCAAAAAAATAGTGTGCAGCCCTAAAAAGTTCAGACAAGGAAAGTCAGGCTCTAAAAATTGCTGAGGCAATTCCATCCATTACTGACTTCCTTGTACTGTACTATATATCCGCAGTGTTTTGTCCTGCTTGCTGTTTCAGATGTCTCAGACTAAAGGCTTTCCAACAACTCTCCATGAAGAAAATGCCTCAACCCAAGACTTTGTGAGGAAAATCATCCCCAAGAATTGTGATCCCGCAGTCAATGAGTTATCCATCAGGATACCTCTGCAAAGACCTTTTACTGTCTTCTACAGCTTGTTAGCAAGTTCCGATTTTATTAAAGTACATTTCTAAACCTGCTACTGCTTTATCTGAAGGTGCATTTAAGTATCTTAGTATTTGGTTACCCTATATTTAGAACACTAAATTGTGAACATATTGCTAATCACTGCCAAATAGACAATGTGTTTGCTCTGGGCATAATTCCCAATTCCATTAAGGCCCCCTTTACAAACAGTTGGCCTTAAAGTTCGCTTAAAAACACCTTTAAACTAATGTTTAAACTAAAACATACCAATATAATTTACTCCCACTTTAGGCTCACTGATGCTGCCAAAGTTGTTAAAAGAAAAACATTCAGATCGATGAAAAGCCCTGGCCTTTTAATAGCAGGATTTTTCATTCCACTCACAATCATTTGAGTAGGTGCAATAATCTGCCACTTGAGAAGAGAGGCCTCCTCAAGTGCAATAAACCTATTTACTTTGTCACTGATCATTAAAAATAGTGCTTAATAATCAAATCCAGATACACAGAAAAAAGTCACACATCTATTTAAAAAGCCCATTGCCATGGCCCAACCCTGTAAGTAAATCCCTTTACAGTCCCTTGTTTCTGTTGTCAAGAGAAAGCAAACAGCTTCTACCCTGTGTAGATATGAAAGCATCTGTGAACAAATACACACAGCAAAGAGGAACCCTGCTACTCCTGTGGGTTTTGTTAATATGTGAAGGACTGAGGTTGGATTCTTATAAAGGACTGCCTGGCTGGGAGACATTTAGTGGCTTGTGATAAACAGGAATTTAGAGTAAATTATTTAACAGGCCTTCCTCTAGGTCTAAAGCCTGAGTTGGCCAAGGAAGCCTTTCCAGTGTCTTTAGAGTGACTACCTGTTTTAGTTCTTGGATGTGCTGGCTGAAATGTCCAGTGGTATGGCTGAATAAGCCATTGGGAGGACACATTGTGGGCTACATAAGCATCTTCAGATAATCAGTGTGGACAGGCAACAACATACTGTTACTCCTGTGTTTTACGATAGGGAAGGCGTGGAGTGATGGAAGCTGCAGCATGTCCCAGGCTTCATCACCACCCAACCAAAATCTTTGGAAACTGTTGTCCATTTTAACAAATGCACTACCTGTACAGCTTCCAGGACCTCCTCCTCTCACCTCCTAAGTCTCTCAGAACTTTACTGTGGGAAAAACAATTCTGTAGAATTATAAAATTATTGGCTTTCCCTTTTCCGTGGTTGGCTGTCATCACTGGAACATCTAAGTTCCTTTGGAAAAGTCATTCAGCCCTACTCCTTCAATATTCCAGAACATTTTTGGATATAGACTTCCTAATTAGTAAGTATGTCAGTTAAGACATCATGACTAATGCTTTCTACAAGTGCTATCAAAATGTAAGGCTATAGTAATGGCCTTCATCAATGGTCATCCTTAACTAGAAAAAAATATCAAACAAACAAAAAAATCTACTAATGTAATTTAAGGTTTCAGGAATCACCTATTTAGGGTCAATATAATACATGAGATGACAATGGTTTTGTAAGAAATTCAAATTAAGGACAAAGAGAAAATTAACACCAAAAATCACAGTGGTGGGGATTTGACAAGTTTATTATAAAATGTCAGAAAGATAAAATAATGTGCCTGGTAGGAAATTAATTTTTCCAAGTACTGGTAATTAACCTGTTTTAATTAATTATTCTTCAGTCTTGGAAACTGTAGAGTTATTATCTTGGATGACAAGGAGAAAATATTCCACCACAAGTTATTTATGAGTTTGAATTTTGCTGCTTTTGGTGGTACAAGCCCATTCTCATTAAAACAAGATGAAGCCTTTCTCACCCTGCCATGCTTGATAACTCTCTATTAAAGTCACTCCTGATTTATGCTTGGCAAGCTCCAAAATTACTTTCTTTCTGCATCTGCAGAGCAGATTGCGAGCAACAATTTCCAAACAATTTCTGTGCTCACATTCAAGAGGAGAGGAGAAAATAAAAAATTACCCATCTATGCCATAGCCACAAACACAATATTTTTAATAACCATGAGTTTTACTATCCATGTTTAAAGATAGCATATTCTACCTACCAGCAAAGTATATTTTCAATTTGTTGAAGAATACGGCAATTTTAAGTATGTTTTAGTTTCAAAGACTGGAAAGACCAAGCTAGTGTTGAAATTCATGTATAGAGCCCAAATTGCAGGCCAGGCAGATATATTTCAGCACTTTTACATAGTGCATGAGGAGCCCCAACTTTTGCTTTAGAGCAGCAAAGCCCTAGATGCATCATAATATATTTCTTTGCTTCCAGTTTTTACAGATGTTTAAAAATACACTCGTGTAGTGATTTCACTGTTTCAGTGCTTCAAGATTTTCCTCTTAAAACCTTTTTCTTTCAAATATTTTTCTCATCAGGATCAGCTGGGTTAAGGTAGGGAGAAGATATCCATGTTCTTTCCCTCCAGCTTATTGATGGAAAGATGTTCAGAAAGAACAGTGACTTCTAAATTCAATTCCTCAGGCTATTGACAGAGCTGGGGAAATGGTTCCATAGTACCAGAAACCTTAGTACTTTATCACCTCCTACTGTTTTCTCTTTGATGGTAATTTGATCTCCAAGATGGACTTTTTAGTTCACTCTGAGTTGCCCAAGCTGTTTTGCAGGGCACATACCATTGAGTGGACTACATTTAATTTCCCACAGTAGAACACATTAAAGGAACATTTTTAACTTACACTTCTGATACTGCCTTTCTGAGCAAATGCCAGATGTCATTGTTGGAGGGATACGGTGTGATCTGGATTATCCCCTGTTCTCTATCTCTGACATATTCACAAGTGGAAAAGGTCAGTGATGAAATTTTATTAAACCATCCTCTTTACTACTGTGCAATGAAATCAGCCAATTTGCAGACTGACCCAAACTGGTGGGAGTTTGTGCACAAGGGTCTGACAGTGTCAGCCTGTTGGTGTTTAGAAATAACTCCAGGTTTTGCAGTTTTACTGTCCTAAACATGAACACTGAAGTTAAAGTCATGGTTTTAAGCAGACACCTTGGGATGCATTTCCCAGGAAAGGGCTGAGCATTTTTACATAAAACACATCTGCTTTCCCCTAGTTCCACCTACTGGCTGAACTCTTGAGACAGCACAAGCAGAAACGACTGTAGAGCCAACTCCAGTTCCACAAAAGACATTAAATGTTCCCATTATCCGAAATAATTTTAAAAGGCCCCCCCGGAGACTGACATGAACATTCCCAGAGTTGCAAACACTAACCTGACAGCACATTCCCAGGGGAATACAACATCTGGAGTTTAATAAAGAAGCAAAAAATGAAAGGACAAAACAAAATATAAATAATCTATTAAATAAAGCCACATACTCTTTCATCCCTCAGCTGTATTTCTGGGCAAGCAAAGAGATTGCTTAGTTTCATCCCAGAACTGACAGAGGTTAAAAACTCATAATCTATGTCAAAGAGATGGGCACATTGGCAACAAAAATCAGGACCTGGCTTACATCAGGGGGCTTAAATCAGACCCTCAGGGTAGAAGTTTGTTCTTAATTTTGCTCAGTTGAAACTTCTGTGCTGAATATTGCTGAATATTTGCATTATTATTATACCCAAACCAGATGGGTTGACAGGGAGCCAGTTCTTACAGTGAGATCAGTGGTAATCACAGTACCATCAGGACTTCCTCGCTGTTACACTCTTGCTACAAATGCCTAAGTCCCCATGAATGCTCATGAACTGTCACAAGCTAATACTACTGACAAGTGAGCTAGCATCTGGACAGAGACAAAAATCAGATTCTGCAGGATACGTAATGGTCAGAGGAAAACATGACTATTCAGGGCTCAGCCTTCCCAGCTCATTCATGAGGTTCTAGATACTGCATTAAAATTGATCCCAGACATGAAATCTCCAGAACAGATTGTGAAATAACAGACTCTGAACGCAGAAAATATAAGACAGTTTTAAAAATATCAAGTGCCAGCTGCATTTATTCTTGCTGTGTATGGTAGGTTGGGCAGAAAAGGACATTCTGCATGAAGCAAAATATTCAATAGCCTAAGAAAATAAAATATCTAGAGTCAACTGTTATATTTCTGTGGATCCATGAATGATGAACAATCAGCTTCCCATGACTTTATTTTTGGAACTGTATCTGTGGGAAGAATGTAGACAGATGTTTGGAATAGTCTTTTCTAATTCAGTTTAGATGATCACAGAGTAAAGATTACATACGTTTATCTCTTTGCCAAAAAATTTCTTATACTGGCAAACTCAGTGTGGCCTCACATTTTCTTCATATTTTTTCCATGGAGTGTGCAGAGGGAAAAACCTCCCTGTTAGAAAGCAACCTGATGTTTCATAAGTTTTGTCCCAGTAGAAGTAGCTCGCACTTATAGGGTGACGTAAAAATGTTTGGGCATCATTAACAAATTGACACTGTCACCACAGACTCCACAAATCAGGGTATTAAAGAGCACAGTTTCTGTGCTCTATGAACATTTAAATGTCTCATGCTGCAAGTGTTTGGTTTGTGCAGTTTATGAGCTCATCCTATGAAACAAGCTTGAACTGGAGTTTGAAAAGTAGCAGGGAACATCTGGAGGAGCCATGAGAAAAGTCTCCAGATAGGACAAGCAGACAGACTTCAGTTTTAAGAAAGGGAAAGTGCATGGGGACCATCCAAGGTCATAGAGTTATAAACCATCCTAAAACTGTACAGTATAAGATATTGACACATCAGTCATGAGCTGGGTAGCAAAAGTATGGGTTCCAGCTGCCAGACAAGAGCAGACTGCTTTGGCGGAGGTTTTGCTTTGCAAATAGTCTTGTTCTACATTTCCTTATCTGCGAATTTTCAGTCATGGCCTTGAAACCAAAAGGAAGATGTTTTTTGTCCTCTTACCCTCTTGGGGAAACTCTGTTCCAAGCAAAAAAAAAGTAAAGAAAAACTATCAAGCTCTACTGATTTGTTTGTTTGGTTGGGGTTTTTTCCCCCATGGCAAAAATAGCACAGATTTCATGGCATTTTTCAAAATTATCTCAGTTTGCATTATTTTTTCTAACAAAAATAGAAATCTGCATTTTCAAGTATAAACAATTTTCTGTTTCTGTTTCAATGCAGAGAACTTTGACTTATAAAAAACTTCATATTTTTAAATTTCATTGTTATTTAAATTCTGAAATCTGAAACAGTTTGAGTGACTTAATATCTGCTCTTCCCTAGCGCTGCTGATGAACCGATGTAACCATGCAACCGTATTTCATTCAAATAGCAATTTTCCCTCCATATCAAGTTTCCACGGCTATATGCCTCTAGTTTGCCTTTCTGAGTTGATCGCTTTATTTTCCAAATATCAAAGTTTCTTCCTCCTTGAAATCCATACTAAGGGCTAGTTATTTGCTTTCATTTTGCAAGCCTTAAATCGTTTAGATAGAATATGGAAAAGAATCTGGTCTTGTGATATATCCATAGAATAATTAATTTCCTGGACTACAGTTTTGAACCCTCACTTTAAATTGTGTATCTAGGAATTGCCAGTCTAGAGGATGGCAACCAAGATGGTCAGAGACCTAAAGAAGAAGACACTGAGGGAGGTGGTCATTGTTAGTCTGGCAAAGAGGTTAACAGGTGATCTACTGTAAGTCCACTCTCCCTAGTAGTAGCAGAGGGTATATTAATGTGCAGCAGCCATGAAAATAGAGTTGGGGAGGTTCAATCTGTCCATCAGGAAGGCAACTTCTTTACTAGAAATGCATCACTGGGACAGATCATCCAGGGAGGCTCTGAATTCTCCATCCTCCTCTGTTGCATTAAGATCTCCAGAGGGCACAGACAACCAGCATTCCTGACAGCCTGTGAATGCACACCTTGCCAAAATCATACATGGAATATGCCCATAAACCCAAAAGACTAACAAGACATCTTCATCAGTTCAGTCCTTCATTGTGCCACCTAAAGTCTGGTTCTGGCTCAGGGAATAAAAACTAATCTATTTGTTAAATGGTGCATTTAATGTAGACAAAAGAATTCCATTGTTCAAAACCATCCTCTCTCCTATCATAAGCACAGCCAAAAAAAGCTATTTGCCAGCTAATTATTATTTTATCTGATAACAGGAAACAGTTAAAAGTCTGGTTTTGTAGCTGGAAGATTTCAAGATAACAGAAGAAAAGAGAAGCTACTGCTACTTTAATGGCCCCTTTGGAACACATGGCATGCATGGCTTCATCCAAAAAACCATAGCTGCCATTTAAAATAGTGTTGTATCGTTATATCAAAGCCATCTCAAGACTCTCAATGAAAGATGAGCAGTCTCTGCATTGCTACATCCCTGTAGTTAAGTAAAAAACAGACGGAGCCTACAACTGTCTGAATAAACAGCAGCATTACCAGATAAAGAGTCCCATCATGAAAGGATATTTTTGTGCCAAGCATGGCATATTTTGGTAACTGTAGCTTATAGTATTTTATGGAATCTGTTAGACAGAAAATGCAGATGGAAGACATGTAGGGCAGCAATATCCTTAGGGGCAACAGAAGATGCTAGACTTCTGCATATTCTAGAAGGACCTGACACTATTTCAGAGCCTGTAGAACATTATGACCCTGCTTGAAATTATATATGCTATCTTACCCTCTGCCAGGCAAAATCATGGCAAATGTTTCTTTTAGCATCTGCAGTGAGTTAGTTCTCTGTGCACGGAGGGACCAGTAAAGCAGCATTTGTACACTTGAAGCAAAGGCATCCACATCAATGTCTGCAACACCTTGGTCATCTGATCTGGGTATAGTCTGGCCATACTTCTATGAGGGAAGCAGCTTTTCTTCACAGAATCACGGAACCCAAATATTCTACCAGAATCTGACTAGTGCCTGAAGCTGTTTCTAGATAATCAAATTAGGAAAATGCTGAAACCCATGAGTGGGAGAGGGATGTCACCAAGTTGGATCTTACACTTAGCAGGGGGAAAGAATAATGGCAATAGTGAAATTTTATCTACCAGCAATGCCAAGCCCCATCCACGTCATTGCTGTGTTGTGCTTGCAAGGACAAGTCTTGCACCTTGGTCTCCACCATAGCTCAGCTCAGCTTGTGATACTTTCACATCTGTATTGTGAAAAATTTAACTGATGTGACCCAGAATGAGATCCTCTGAGAAAAAAACAAATTAACTTCAAAAGATCAAATGGACTAGTATTTAAATTAAGGAAGGGGAAAAGGAGTTGAAGACAATGGGATACATCCAGACAGCAAGAGTTTGGACTGATGTTCTGAACAAGCACCAGACATCTAGAAATCTCTGTAAACAGAACTGTGGTGGTGCTAACACACATGGGAAGCAAATGAGTGTTGTCATCACACTGAGGGTGCAGAGGCAAAAGAGACTTGCATAGTCAGAAGACAAACCACAAAAACTTGCTGTGAGTTAAAGTCATATGACATGGTTAAGGCAGGGTGAGGGACGAACCACAAACACGAGATAAGTGGAGTGCCCACATTGTCACAAAGGAGAAAAAGGAACTGAACACCTTCTGCCTGCTCCCCCATCAACTCTATGGGCATCTAACCACTTTGACAGCAGGACAGTGCCATGGCCTATGCTACTTCTTCCAATGGTTAAGTTTTCTGCCTTTGCTATTACATAAGTTGTAGAAGCCTAGAAGATATAGGGATAGTGCGTGTATCTCAAACACTGGTAGCCAAATAGCTGTGGAGCCAATTGTTAGTAATAACATACCATGAGAAAGAACAGGATGTGGCTGGAGAATTGGCCATACACAGGTAGAGGCAGCAGTTCTCTGGGATAAATGCCCTTGTTCTGGTCCTGGAGATAAGCACAACACAATACAGCACAGGCACAAGAATCAGGTTGAGAACTGGGCACAGACTGTATGGGGAATCAAGACCATCAAAGACCCTCAAAGCCCTCTGACCCATTTCCAGAGAAGTCTAAAGGAACAGATTGTGCATAACTAATTAGCATAGAAAGTGAGAAACTTATCTCCAGGGCAGGAAAAACGTATCCCATGAAGTCCAGGCGTGTGTTCCCTCCAATACCCTGGAGACTCCATCAGCTGGATCAACAGAACTGGTGATGTCACTCTTCATTCTCTCTCTCTCTCTCTCTCTCTCTCTCTCTCTCTCTCTCTCTTCCCTTTCACCCTCCTCCTTTATCCAAAACCCACTTCCATGTGCTGATACTGGGAGAACAGGGACTAATTTATACCAATTTCCAGGCCAAGTGTGTAATGTAGTAATAAAAATTTGCAAACTTTTGTGTACACTCTGACTTTTGCCTTTCCTTTTGACCATGAGCATATACAAATCTCAGGTGCTCCCTTCTCCTTAAGGGTGGGATGTCACATAAGTCCCTCCTGCCTCTCTTCCAAGATCTTAGACAGTATTCCCATGACATCTCTCTGGAGTGCTATAGACTGATTCACACAAATAGGCACATATCCAAAGAATCTTCAGTTCAGGGATCTGAACAAAAAGTGTAAAATTATATACAGCACAGAGAAGATCCTGCTTTAAATCATGTCCTCAAGGAACTGAAGCATTGAATTCTCTGGAGAGGCATTTTCATCCTTATTAATTTTTGTCCTAAAGCTAATATCAAGGTTTTAGCCATATCACAGGTTACCAAACAGCTATCTGTTAAAATCCTCCCTGTAGATTTAATTATGTATTTTGTCACTGTGCTTTAGAATGTGCCAAGAAGGTTCTCAAAAAGGAAATCTAAAGTCCTTTGCAGCAGTGATACCTGATGTCTAAAAAGAGGAGCAAGCAGCTGAAAGCTAAGCATACGGTTCTAAATATTTTTTCTTCTGACTTAAAAAGCAAAATCCACAAAACAAGAACACAGAGACATGCAGAAATAGACTCAAGACTTTTAAATAAAATCGGTAAATTCAATAGAAATGTAGCTGCAAGCTTTGCATGAGTTCAAGTGTACAGAACATGGTTGGAAGGGAGTCTGCACCCATGCACACCAGGTCGGCAGCAAGCCAGAATCATGGTGACCCATAATCTAGAGAAATTATGAATTGCTGTAAGATCATATTAGAAGTTAAACTGAGATCATCACAAGCTACCTTGCCAATTTTATGGTGAGATCATCTAGCAGAAGCGTGGTGATTAGCTAGAGGCCTCCTTTTCCCAAGCTTTGCTGAGCTTATCTGCCTAAATCCCTGGAACAAGCCCAGCCTATCTGAAGAAATTTACTAGCTCAACATGTGGAGCAGAGACATTGCTTGCCAGAACACATAGACAATGACCCTTCCCAACCATGATATTGGAGACCATTAGGTCTAAAGCTAGGAGGATGGAAAAGGACAGTAAACAAATCTGTAATTTGTTAACTTTTCTAGATGATAGTTGAAACACTGAGGTAGATCAGAGCGCAGGTTTTGTAAGCAGAAAGGAGGAGACTGTAAATCAAGGATACTCAATATATTCGTCACCAGATGTACCAGATCCAGGACACTGCTGAGTTTTGCATGAACTGTTGCAAGTGACAAGCCTGCACAAGTAGCTTGTAGTGTACCAAAAAGGACAATGTTGTAAAGAAGCCTCCTCTTTCTTTGCTATCTGGGAACAGAGATCTAGTGATATTCTTACCCAGCTCCTCAGCTTGGCTTCAGTGATAGTCAGATGTGAAATGTCATACATACCTGAACCTAAGGGATATGCAAAAGGACATCAGGATCCAGAGAGTGAATGCCATCTAGTATGAAACTAATCCCTTAAAGGTGGCACCAGTCTGAGATAGATGAGTTCTTCATAAGTGACATTAACCTATCTGGGGATCATGCTAGAAATCAACACCAGCACTGCAATTCCAAAGAGACCATCTATTAAGACATGTAAAACTGAGAAGTGTTTTTACACATTATTAATTTTCTTAATGCTCTCGTTACTGTCATGTAAGCTACAGGCCCAACCACAAACAAAGCTTTCCTTTCTTAAGAAAGAAAAAAAACTTCTGTCTTCAAGACAAGTCTATCAGAAGGGCAAAGTTTTGGGGCATACAGACATTTGAGGGTCAATTCATCCCATTAAAGCTAGAAAATTAACTTCTTTGTTTTCTCAGTGACTGTAGAAGCTACTCAGTTCTTACATAACCAAGAGGATATCTGATCAGCTTTCTTTCTGAAAAGACAAGAATCTACTAGAGCAGGCTGCTCGGAGCCACATCCAGCCTGGCCTGGAACACTTCCAGGGATGGGGCATCCACAACTGCTCTGGGCAACCTGTGCCAGTGCACACCTCACAGCAAAGGATTTCTGCCTAATATCTAACCTAAATATCTCCTCTTTTGATTTAAAACTGTTCTCCTTTGTCCTATCACTATCTGTCCATGTAAAAATTCACTGTCCCTCTTTTCATAAGCTGCTTTTATAAGTACTGGAGGGCCATACTGAGACCTTCCTGGAGCCTTTTCTTTTCCAGGCTGAAAAACTCAGCTCTTTCAGCTTGTCACTGGATAGACATAGCTGGAGAGACGAGGACAGGGAGAGCAAATCAGTTTTGATTGGGACCTGTAGGTGCCCATGGAGTAAGACATAGTTGCCAATAAGACTACTAAAAGGAGCCATAGTAAGCAGCTTGTTTTTAACAGCTGTTTCTTTGGAGAAGTTCCTTTTCTAATGTACACCATATACAAACAGAGTTATTGCACATGGATGCAACTTGTTCACTTCTCATAGTCACTGCAAAGCATAAATGACAGGTAGAACATCATCACCAAAATATCAATGCCTTAAAAGAATGTTTATGCTAATGAAAGTCAGATGATTTGCAGTCAAATTAATTTGAGCTAGTCAACAAATAAAACCCTCTGGTGGTCAAATGTTTATGCACATTGGCTCCAAAAATGTCCTGAAGCAAGTCACCAGTTCACTGTGCAGTGTTGTAGAAGATTGCAGGCTTAGTTATAAGGAGTTACCACATTTGTGAGATGCTCAGTAGTATATCAGTGGAATCTTTGGCACTGGTGAAAGGATATGTAAAAAGCCCCACTGTTCTCAGCTTCTCTGAGCAATGAGCTCTATTCACAGCTGCTGGGTGCAAACCCTGTGCCCCTCTCTGCTGACAGCAGAAGGGATCATTGCACTGCGCACACGAGACTTGGTAACTCCAGATAAAATGCCTAACTTCAAGACAGCTAAAGGTAAACTCTGGTTTGGAGGACTAGAGCATGACTTTGCTATTTGAACTCAGCTTTTAACCTCCCTGTGTCTGCAGAACAGGGAGGGTAATGCTTCTTTTGCTACAAGAAAGAAGACTGTGAGCTGTCCAGACCATGAAGAACAAGCAGCTGCCATCAAGGGAGACAGGAGGTAGGGAATGAGGGCAAAGGAGATCCCAAAAGAGTCCCCCTATGAAGATATCAGTATGGATAGGGAGAGGTAAGAAAACCAGAGCTGCTAAAAGGGCTATATTCCCTGGATTTTGCTGGTGCTGTGCCTGGGAAGAAAAAATTTCTATCCACTCACCCATAGAACAATCAGTATTCAGCTTGCAGCATATGAATTTTTCTGAATATGACTTTCATATGAGTCTAGAGGAATTCAAATATGGTGGAACACTACAGCTGAGCACCTTGAAACCATTTACTTAAGTGAAAATAAGTTTTTTCCAGTTTGTTCCCATAAGAGGAGCAATGACTTGGCAGTCAGCATATTCCTCAGGCTAGATATATTTGTAGCTCAAATAACAGAGGGGTTTCACTCAGGATGGCACAGCCAGATGCAGCCAGGTCTTCATCAATTGGTGAGATGCCACCAATGTCATAATTAAACAGTGTATATCCCCAGAATCAAAACAAACAGATGAAGATTTTGTTCTGGTATGAAGGGTTGAAATACCCCAGCATGTAATTTATCCCAAGCTGAAGTCCGCTAGACACTTTCCCATCTCGTGCACTAAAAATTCTCTATGAAGAATTCTGGTATATTTTTTTGCTGGTGCTCTTGCCAGGGAATTTCATAATTTGATTTTAGTTACTGTGAATTAAAGTTAGAATGTGTAATTACTTTCCCCTCCAGAAACACAACACCAGAAAGTGGGGGTTGTAAAGGAGAGAAGTGTTTTCACCAAAGGCAAGAGGAAATCCTGTTCTGCTTGACTAAAGTGATAAGACAGCAGGGTGTGAAATGTGTGGGGATGTGAAAAACGAAGGAGAGAAAAGAGGATGCTCTAGACAGAGGCAAAGTGGAAATTTTCTTTAAGGAGACAAACTGGTGATGCTAAAGAAACACAACTTCAAGAGTTGAAGAGTTAAACTGTTTACAGAGCGATTCAGTAGAAAACACACAGCTGTATCAACAGGAAACTGGAATCTGGAGTCAGAAGCAGTTTTAAACTTGCCCTCTTCTTTTTCAAATCTAGCAAGGAGATTAACAGTGGTGATTTAACATACCAAAAAAAAAAAAAAAAAAAAAAAAAAAAACCGGAAAGAAAAAAAAGACCTCAACTGTCCAAACTCTGCAGCAACAAAGTACAGCGAGGGGAGAGAGCAGGTTCGAGTCTGCTGGCACAGCACTTATCAGCAATACCATCCATTTTCCAGGCCACCAGGAAGACACAAAGCCTATTCAAGGTTCAAAGAAATCTCACATGATGGGAATTTATTGACATGAGGATGACTGACAGGCCAAATTGCTGTGGACCAGACCTCTGTGACTGTCCATCTCTCCACATACGCCCTCACATTTTGCCTGGTCTCCAGGCCACTTTTCTCCCATCTTCCCTACTCTCCTTGGTTGAATAGCCTTAAAAAGTTATAACTTCAATTTCCTATTTCTTCATTCCTTGAGCCCAGCTCCCAGCCTCAGAGGAGTGCCCAAATCTCATTGGTTTCAACTTAGATTCAGACACAAAGTAGAGAAAAATAATTAGATATTAGAACACTGCTGTGGTTCTGTCTCTGATCCTACACAGAGCCCCTATTAACTTTCCAAGAAAACAGTTGAATTCTGCATTTTAATTGTAATATAAAAGGACTTTTCTTGCTCCCCAACCTCTGTTTCTGTTACAGTTCATCAGAGCACTATAAAAATGGAAGGAAATGCATTTGCCTTTATCAGAAGGTGAGCAAAAAACTGAATTTTGTTACTCATATGTCACTTGGGGTATCCTTCCTACTCAGTCTCTTTTATTAGGAAAAATAAACCACAGACACACATGCAAGCAAGTCTTTTACAAAGAAACTGATCCACAATGAGAAGGAGCATTTTATTTTTCCAAATATACTCATCTTGTAAGCCAACAACTGCCGAGTCTGCTGCAAACTGCCCTGTGGTTGAGGAGAATTTAAGGCTGACCCTTGGGTACCGGGGTCTCACATCCAATGTTCACAGAGCCCACCACCATTAACTCCCCAAATCAGGAGGGAAAACAGATACTGCCTGCTTTTTAGTCACTTTCCAGTGGCTTTTCAGAGAGGATTCCTGGGGTTTACATTCACTCTGCTACATTTTTGCCTTATTTTCAATCTTTAAGAGGGATTTATATCTATATCCTGTTTGTTTGTTTTTTCTTTTTTTTTTTCCAGAGATTACCCAGTTCAGGGTAAATGTTGATGTATCACTTAATGCTGTAGCATCAAATAACCCACATAGATTGGCAAAAAAAAAGAAAAAAAAAAGAAAATTATACAGAATGTGCATCACTTAAACTTTAATAGCATTGAAAGGAAATATGATTATCACAAAATATTAACAGATTAAAAAATACCAAAAAGCATTGGAGGTCTCCACAGGTAGAGGCTGAAAATGCATGGCAAGTTATTTAATATCATTTAGAATGACTATTGTTCAAATACATCAGATAGATTTATGCAACATTCATGAGAAGGGAATAAAAGAATAGTTTTGTTCCAAAATAGTGCTTCTTCAGCACTGAACCAAGGAAGTTCCCATCAACAGATGCTTTGAGATCTTCTCTGCAGCACAAATTTAAGAGAAATTTCTTTTTAATAGTTTGGCTACTTGATAGAATTCTTTAAAGAAAACCTTGAATTCAGATTCAGAGTTTTCACCTTGATGTTCACTCACCTTTGTGAAGCTTCCTTACTTTGTCATGGGCAATTTCTCTACATCTGGTCTGTGTTGGTCTGGATGAAGCTCACATTTAAAATTCTACAGACCTGACATGGAAAAGTTCCTTCTTTTGGTTGCTAGATTATGACTAGGAGAAGAATTCTTTCCCTTTCTGAAAATCAGCAGTACTTGGCTGAGAATATTTGGCTTGGAAGACTTGGATAAAGCTAGTTAAGTCCTCATGCAAGTTCACAGGGCCATTACATTTTGTCAGAGCTCTGCAAGAGGCATTTGTCCATCTCCTACCCTGGAGCCCCATGTCAAGGCGAGGCCACCTGAGGTTGTGGGTGCCCTGGCACTGAGGTCACTGTTCTGGGAAGCAGCACGTCCTTGATGCTGACAGGACACCACCAGGTTCTCTCAGCCATGTTTTGGCTGCCCACAGTAGTAGCTGAGCAGAGCAGCAAGGATGAGGAGCCAGCAGAGTCACAGGGAATGACAGCCAAAGGGAGCTTTGAGAGAAGATCACCCATGTAAGTCTCCCATGTGAGGCTTGGCAGATGGGCTGATCCAACTTTTCTGAGGGATATTTGTTTTCACTTAATGAGAACTGCAAGAGAGAAGCACTCAGCAGAGTGATGGCCACAGACAGCATCTTGTCCCACATGCTGTAAAAGAGGAGGAAGGGGTGGTGATGAGTCCCTGAATAGGGGGAACAGGCTGTTCCCGAAGACCTGGCCCAGAAACAGCAAAAAGAGCAAATGTGTGCAGTGAGAACGAGGGGGCTTAGAAGAGGAGCCAGCTCCTGAGCCAGCCTGGGCTTTGCACTACAAACGTTATTCCAGGCATGCTTGAATCTCAGATCTTGTTTTAATACACAACAGAAAGCCTCAAAAAGCAGCTGTTTCTTCCCTACAACCCCCAACAGAAGCTGACATATCACAATTGGGGAAGAAAGAAAACATAGAGGGGCTCATAGATTACACTTTGGCTTTTGCAAGACTTTGGGGACAAAACTATTGTTTTTCAATTAAATACAGGGGAAACTACAAGTAAAGAAAAGGGTACAGTTCCTGGCACAAATTCATTAAGGAAGAAAAAAAAAAAAAAAAAAAAAAAAAAGTTATGTAAACTTTTGCATAGGGAAATGGCAGTGCCCTGGGTGGTTTCTGTCTTTCTGTGTGCACGGATTGAGATGCAGATAGAAGAGCCAGCTCTCACGGTGCGTTTTTATCTAATTTTCAGGTTGGAAAACTGTAAGTAGAGCGTTTGAAAGTAGCTTGTTTGTATGTATGGAAAGAAGTGTGTGTGTCCGGCGTGTGGCTGCAAAGAAATGCATATCTAAGGTCCCCCTACGATTTCCTTAGTTTTATTAGCTTTTTAGTGTACTTCACTCTTAGCCCTTTAGATGCAACGTTAGCGTGTGGCTTCCAAAAAGCTATAAAGGAACTTTTGGCTATTGTGAAACCTCAAATGAATCAAATGAGTTTATAAAGTTCCCAACCCCTCGACACTCAGCTAGGGCTGGGACTCACACTGCAGCTAGAGGATGTGTTGAGTATTTTTGTCTCCCCTTAGAAATGGCAAGTGTAACATCAATGATTCTAAGGTCAAATAGCCCTATAAAACCATTTAGTACTCAAAGCAGCTACCACTCAAAGCTGTCTGAGCTGGACAATAACAAGGAATATTGCACTTTTCTTATTTAAATTTTATGAGCCCATCCTGAATTTGGGTCCCTCTCGCCGCGTTCGCTCCCTCTCCCCCTCCCTCCTGCCCGCCACCTCCCGCCCTTTCCCCGCTTTAGTGATAAAGTGCAGCAAAGTTGTCGTGAAATCGGATACTTCTCGGAGAGTTACAAACCCTTATAAATGTCGCCACATCCATCTTTGCTCTGAAGGAAGTCATAGAAAATAGAAATGCCCTTTAAAAAAAAATAATTAAAAAAATAAAAGAAAGGAAAAGAGAAAAGGAAAAGAAAAGGCAGAAAGAGAAACGGGTATGGGGGGGGAGCGGGGGGGGAAAGACATGTTTTACAGTTCTTTTGGCAAGGAGATTCCCTGAAAGTACAAAGTTTCCATGTCCTAGGATGCCTTAAAGAGACAGGGAGGATTTCCCCTTTCCCTTTAACCGGAGTCACTTCCCGGCGGGAGGCAGCGCTGCCTGTGCCGGCGGTGCTGCCAGCCCCGCTCGCCTGTCCCCTGCCACCCTCCCTCCTGCCACATGCCCGGCTCGCTGCCCCATCCCTGCCCGGCGCGCCGCTTGTCTCGCCAGAAAGTTGCTTTGTACTGAGGAAAACAAAAACTAAGCCGCACTCAGCAGTGCTTTTTCCTTAACTTTTCCCAATCCCAGCTGCTCTGGGAGCGGGGACGGGTTGTGTGTGGGGCTGCCGGGGTGGGCAGGAGGTGCCGGGCATGGGTTGGTCCCGTGCGCCTTTAGAGGAGTAATTTCATAGGTGAAATAGGTTATTACTTGCTTTATTTCCCCTGGCTTTCTCATACTCCAGTCTGCTGGCTCCCACTCTTAACTCAGACCCCAGGGCTCAAAGTGCTTCCCTTTCAAGTTAGGAAAGGCAGAATTTGGGTTTAAACAGATCTCATCAATAACAAAGCATGCGCAGTGTATTTTTTAATGTGTTTAATCCAACACCTAAGACCTCATGTCTGTCTTTGGTGCAAGTATCTCTAATTCACACAACAGGGAACCTAAACAAACACACACAAAGATCATTTGTAGTAAAATACTTTAATTGGATGGGGGAGGTTGGGTTGTTGCCTGCATAAAACACTTGACCCATTTTATGCATGGAAATAACATTCCACGGTGAAAAATGAAGAGAAATGCCCCAGTTTTGCACCGTAGAGCTTCCAGCTCAGCTTGGGAGGACTTTGTGATTTTTATTTTATTTTTAAGCTCCCCCTGCCCCCCTCACACGGGCTCTTGAAGAGGAGCCAGGTTTGGCTCTGTGTGTAAACACCTGGAAGAGGTCCAAGAGGAACTCACTCGGAGTATCCTCCACACACCACAGCCTCCCAGACCTGCAGCAAGCTTAGGGAGAGATTACGCTTCCCTCAATGAGGAAATCAAGGGTTCTGGCTGCCAAAACTCTTGGCTTTCACATTTTCACTGTTTTGGGATGTGACAGACTGAGGAGCTCAGTTCTGCAGTTGAAGCTGCATCTGTAGGACCCCACTGAAATCAAGATCCCACCTGGGTGTGTGTGGAGGGATAGGGAGTGGGGCACAGTTGCTGGCAATGCCACAAGTTTCTCCCCAACTTTCATCCTGGTTGCAAAGTGGGAAACTGTGTACTTGTACAGATCTGAGGGAGAGGGCAGGATTGACTGGAAGACAACTCTTTTCCAGAGTTGCCCTTCATCTACTTTCTGCCCCCCACATTCTGCCCATGCTGATTGCTCCCCTTCCACCCCCCTCTTCTGGCATATAAGTAATCACTGCAAGTCCTGTAGGAGCCCCATTTGTGTCTGTAGGGGAAACCTGTTGTGTCTGTTAAAAATCTCGTGTAGGACCCAAGTTGTTCTCAGCTCCTGCTCCTGAGCCCTGACATAACGGAGCTCTTCTGCTAATCCAGGCTACAGGAGTTTCTGTCTGGAGCCAACTCTCCTTACGTCACCCTCTGCTGCAGTATTCAATTTGTTTTCATAAATGGGTAATTTTACAGCGCTGTTAAGTGGGTTCGTCATTGTGCCGGGCCATGCCCTGGCTCTGATGATAGGCAGTCCTGGTGCCAGGCTCTGCCAATTTTCACGCTGGTTGGCAGTGATGTTATTCCTGCCCTCTTTGACTCCACTGCTATCTTTTCTGGCATTTGCTGGAGAAAGTAGAAGTCTGACCCACGGATCTGTGTTACGCAAAGACTCAGAAGCATATTTGGAGCCGGGCTGTGCTCGGTCGGAGCGGCTCCCGCGGTGCAGCTCCCGAGGACAGGGGCAGCTCTGGCTCCTGCGTCCTCCCCTCCCTCCCCGGGCCACACAGCTCTTGGACAAGCATCCCTTGGATGTGCGAACCTACCACACAGCACAGCACATCCCTCTTGTAAATACACACGTGTGCCCATGATATTAATCTTGCGAGTCTGAGCACTTTCCCCCGCGGAGCCTTTGAATGCACCTCCGGTGGTGGAGGAAGGAGTTAAGGTCGGTCTGTACTCAGGTGATACACCCACCATGCAAAATAAGAGGCTTCAAAGCTCCCTTGACCTTGTTTCTGGTGTAATCAAAGATATTTCAGTTCTGCTGTGGAAATGCAACCCCATCCTGAGAAACGGGATCCTCCTGAGTCCCCATCAGTGTGTTTTCTGGTGTGTGGCTCTGGAGTGGGGAGGCTTGTGTTTTCACAGGAGTGAGATGTTGACTCTTTACTGGCTGGGAGCTGAGAGGAGCAGGATGAATGATCGGCAGCGGGAGCTGGAGTAAGAAGGCGTGTCTGCTCTGAAGAGTGAAAGTTATTTGTGTTTTGGTTTGGGTTTTTTTTCCCTTCTCGGTTTCATTCTCCTCTGTCTCTCTATTCCTCAGCCTGCCAACAGGGAGCATGATCCCAGCTTAATAAAGCTTCATATGTAAGGGAGTGCCTATGTTTTCCCAACTTCAGTCCTTGATGAACATTAAACTGCAGCAGAATCCAAAGAGAAAGAAATGCCAAAATCAGCACGGTGGAGCTCACTTAAAGCCACAGCTTTTTCGTGTGAGAGACTGAGAAGCATCTGTGTCCAGGTCCAATAATTGGGCAATTATAGAGATATGTAATTGGCACTTCTTAGGTCTGGTCCCTCCACGGGGTTTAAGAATATATGTTTACTTTTGGGGGTCAGTTTGGTTCCCCTCTGAAATTTTTGAGTCTGATATTGATTTAATGCACTTCAGGGAGGATCAGTGAGCTGGGTCCTATCCCAGAGCTGATCCTTGTGATGACTGTGCTGAAACTTGAGGATGTTTTCAGTAGGGAGTTTACTCTGAGTTTCACTGGTATTAAACTAATAGGCAGATAGATAATGCAGTGTTTTCTCCTCTTCAACAGCCTGTTGTCTTTTCACTGCATGAATGTTCTTGTTTTGATGCATAATGAAGTACTAGAATGAAAGACAAAGTCAAACATAAAACTTGTAGTTCTGTTGTTTAACTAAGACTGGCATGTTCCAGGTCCCAGAGTGATGGGCATGATGGGCACAGTGGAGTGACAGGCACTGGAGCACCTGTACAGGTGCTTCTTCAGGGTGACAAGCCTCCAGCACAGCATTGCTGAAGGGTGCAGGTAGCTGGGTGGGTTTGGCTTCCCTGTGGATGGGTTCAAATGATTATCCACTTCATGAGTATGGATCTGGATAAGGCCTGACTCATAGGTCACTGAAAAAAAACACCTCATAGCTTGTCATTTACTAAGTATTTGCATTTGAACAGCATGTTTCTTTCAGCCTGGGACAGCAGTCGGAAACTGGAAAAGAAAAAGAATTTTTCTTTCCGTAAGAAAAATAATTTTTCTTTCCGTAAAAAAAAAAAAGAATTTTTCTTTCTGTAAGATTTCCAATTTTAACTGGTCTCATTCCTTTGACCAGCTACACACCAGCACTGTTAGAAGAAAGTTGGTGTGGTTTTTTTGCCCCTTAAAGCACTTACATGTAGGCTGCTCTAATAAATTAAATGTTAATAAAAGGATGAGGGAAATTTGACTTTGTGTGTGTGAAGGATGGTAAATTTAGATTCCTAAATGATGTGTGGCTGTCTCCTACAGGCACAAAGATGTGTCCTGGGCTGAGTTTGCCTCTCCAAGCTTCATTTCAGCCTGATATATTTCAAGCCAGCCTGTTTCAGTTAGAAAAGCTCATGTGAGGCAGAAAGTAAGCGAAGAGGATGGCGTTTGGAGAGAGAGCGGGAGCAGAGCTCTCCTCAGGGATCTGTGGAGATGTCTGGAGAAGAGCAGAGCTGCTGCGAGTGGGTCTTGGTGTGAGGGTGAGAGGAAGCCCTTGGAGAGCCTTCGCACGCTAAACCATCTCCAAGACAGACTTGGGCGGGGATTGGAGCATCCTGGGATTGGGTTGGAGCTGCTCTCCAGGTTCCCACGTCACCTCCCCACGTGGTGCCAGGAGAGGGTTGTAGGTGGCCAAGGGGCTCCCAAGGCCATGGCTGCACCGAGCACAGGTGCCCATTTTCAGCCCCAGCCACGTGTGGCATGGCAAGGGATGAGCTTAAATCCCAAATCCCAGCGGGTCTCACTGAGCACTGCAGTGGCTGGGTAGGGGTGGGTGATGCTGACTCCGTGGAGACCCTCCACACAGGTAGGGGACACTTGCCATTCCAACAAAGAACAGGACAAGTCTCCACTTTCAAAGCTGGTCCAGGTGTTTTCTGATGTAGCTCCATGAGCTTCAAGCCCAAGGGAAGGAGAGATCCTTGGCCAGGGTGTCAAACAGCAAAGAACCACCTGCCAGTGGGCAATTCCCTGGTCACTGGAGCCTGGCACTGCCAGGGCAGCCAGCTGGGTGTAGCAAGGAGTTTTGGTGGATAAATACCTTCTTTGGAGCCTGGGTCTGGCTACATCAGGACACAGGTATGTTGTGAGAGAGGTGCAGCCACGACACTTCCCCGAGCAGCTTTGGCACAATTGTGTTACGTGCACTGGCAGCCCAGAAAGCCAATTGTATCCTGCGGTGCATCAGGAGAAGTGAGACCAGCAGGCAAGGGAGGGGATTCTACTTCTCTACTCCACTCTAATGCTGTCCCCAGCTCTGGGGGCCCAGCACAGGAAGGATGTGGAGCTGCTGGAGCAAGTCCAGAGGAGGCACCAGGATGATCAGAGGGATGGAGCAGCTCTGCTGGGAGGGAAGGATGGGAGAATTGGGATTGTTCAGCCTGGAGAAGGGAAGGCTTCAGGGGGACCTTATTCCAGCCTGTCAGTACCTGAAGAAGTTCTAAAGGAGAGATGGAGAGGGACTTTGGACAAGGGCTTCGAGAGATAGGACACACTGACAGAGGGCAGGATTAGATATGATATAGGAAATAAATGAGGGCAGAGAAGCCCTGGCACAGGTTGCCCAGAGAAGCTCTGGCTGCCCCTTCCCTCGAAGTGTCCAAGGACAGGTTGGACAGGGCTTGGAGTAACCTGGGCTAGCGGAAGGTGTCCCTGCCCATGGCAGGGGTTTGGAACAAGATAACTTTTAAAGGTCCCTTCCAACTCAGGCCATTCCATGAAAAATATTGCAGGACCATGAGGGTTTAGGTGCTCTTGAGTCCATGGGATTAACTGAGTGCTTTCAGCTTGGAATTTCATGCTGGCCTGGGCCAGAAAAAAAAGTGGCTTTTTTTCAAAAAGACATATTGAAAAAACAAAAATAAACCCTTCCATGACTGGGGTCAGCTGAAATGTTCCTCTATAATAGTTTTGCTTCTAATTTTATCTGCTGCCTTTTCAGCTCCTCTTTTCTTTTCTCCAATAGAAATTATAGGAGCAGAGGCAGAGAAGGGACCACCTGGGTTGCCAAATTCCGTCCCCTGCAGTGTCAGGGATATAACAGCAGATAATTAGTCCAAACATTCACAGAATATCCACTTAGTAGGTTCTGATATAGCACAGGCCACAGAAAATTTCCCAGTACTCTACTATAAACCAAAGATCTTTAGCCAAGACTGAGAGTTACCACTATAATGTAAGACAGGAAAAGAGAAGGACAGATTGACAACATCTTAAGTACCTAAAATCCGAAACATTGGTTTGGAAAACTGTTAAGTATGGGAAAGAAAAACATTTGCTGGTAAAAGGTATCAGCTTTCTTATTTTCAGAGAGTTTAAAAAAAAATCAGGTGTTTTGACAGTTATGAAACTCCTATTGAAATTTTAAGTTGGAATATTTGACAAAACTGATCCTTTCCCACAGATAGTCTGTTTTGATTAATTTCCCTTTTTCCTGAGAAAAATATTTTATGAAACATTTCCCACCCTTCTCTGGTCTTGCCCTGTGTGGCAGCTCCTACATCCCGCTGTAGCAGGAATGAACGTCTTCACTCTGTTGCATTTTTACTTCTTCAGGTTTTATATTCCAGATTATTTAGAAAATCCTATAGAAAAGTCATGTTTGATCAAAACTCTCTATGTTTTTGCTCTCAACTACATTAGCAAGTCAAATATAATCTTTTGCTTCATTTACCATCCTCCCTCAATGCTACCAAGTTTTTCATCTAGTACTGTGTTTACCTCGTCAGTATATATTAATCTTTTAAATATGCAAAAAACACTGGACTTTTGTCTCCTCTAGGTTCTGGGCATTTGCTTCGTGCATTATGCTGGGCACATAAGAATTGGCTTTGCTGTCCTTTTACTTTGTTTGTTTTCCCAAAAATGTGGCTTCTAAAATTGAAAGTATACTTTCATTCTGCCCTCACCCATCCATTTCCCTGTGCCCGTTTCTCTACATGACATCTGGACATAATTCTTAGTCTTATTTCAGATTTCTGTGGGGAAGAAATACTTGATTGTTCTGCTCTTTTCTGTGTGTCCCTACATTTCTCTTCATTTTCTCTGCTATGTGCATGCATGCACATACACACACAATTTCCAAAGCACCTTTGATTTTCTTCCCAGATCAATAGAGCATTTAAACTCCAATGATCAAGGAGGAGCAGCTTGTTTATTTCCCCACATATTCTGACACAAGTGGCACATCTTGTAAACTGCTTTGATTTGATGTTAGTGCCTATTATAAAGTTTACTCTCCCTGAAGCCATCCATGAAGTCAAAGTACTCTTACTCTGCACAGGAGCAGAGCAGAACTCAAAAAGGCAAGTTAAAAGGCGAACGGGAGTGAATGTCTTATCCCAGAATTTTGCTTTATGCTGTCCTTGTGCATAATGATCAAAACAATTCAGGATCCCTAAGGTTGGCAGCACCAAGGGAGGGTACAGTGTGTATCATAGTTAAAAATGAACACATATAAATACAGGTCTGTTATCTCTTGGTGAGAACTGGGCTGGATTTGTGGTTACACAGGCAGCAGGGATTTGATCCCAAACCTGGTCCAGATAATGAAAAATAGCATTGAACTTGGCTGAGTCTGGCTTAGGCTCTGATTTCAGAGACTCTGCCACATCCCTTCTCTACAACCTGGACCCTTCCATGATCCTTGTTTCAGTATCCTTTGTTTTGCCATCCTTCTGTTCTTTGGAGACAAGAGAAGATAAACTGTGAAGCCCTAACATCAGAGAAATTGGCCAGGGGAAGGGGACATGTTTATTTCCTTTTGCTCTACTCCAAATCCCAAGTTGGCCTCTGTCTCTTTTAACCTTTCTCTTTTTTCCTTTTTTTTTCCCCTAGTGTTAAAACTGTGCCTATTCCAAACCCGCTCTCTGGATCTCTGTTCTGAGGGGTGATGTAAGCGTCTAACTTACCCATCCAATCCCTCCACCCTCTCTTATCACCATCGTAGCCTCAGTTCTTTCCCTACTATCTGGTGTCCTCAATTCTCCTGCTTTCCCTTCTTCCTGCTGCACAGTTGCTGGTTTCCTCCTCCCCTCCAAGTGCTTGCTGGGGCTGACCCCACACCCTCTGTCATTCTCGCCTTCGTGGTGTCCCCTCCCTGCACACCAAGGGTGGCCACAGGTCAGTGGCTTCAGCCAACGGATGTTGTAGTAGAGGGTAAGCAGTCTGTGTGTTTGTGTGCTCAGCCAGGCATATGCTCATGTATATTTTCTGGGAATTATTGATATTGTTCTGTTTAATATCCATCCTCGCCGTGCACAAACAAGGTTCTCACAGAGAGCGAGTGGGGGGGAATTGAAACCGAGAAGCATCTGGAATTGGCCTGGTGAAGCAGCAGCTGAGAGATATGATACCAGCTCATGAAAGCAAAAGAGTTGCTGTGTTAGAGAAGAAAACCACGCTGTTCTGTGCTGATCACCTCCTGGGGCCTGGTAGGCTTTCCTCGAGTCTTCCTTTTGGGTGACACTTAGGGCTCTTTTATCTCTTCTCCTTCCTCTCCTCCGCTGTGTTTTTCCTCATTTTCTTTATCTAATTTACTGTCTCTCTGTTTGCTTTAAATCACTTTCCCGTATGTATTTCTCCCTTCTGACCCATCTTCCCCTCCCTCATCTGAATCCCAGGAGTCTTGTCGTCATGGAACTGGGAGAAGAGCAGCCCCGTTCCTGACACCGAGCATCAGCTGCAGGCTCCTTTCCTCCTTCTTTTTCTTCCTTGTCTATTCTCTGCTGTTAGTGTTGGAAGCATATTCACAAAGATCATCTATTGGATGGGGGAAACAGATCTTATCACCATTATTTTGTTTGTTTTATTTAAGACACTGAAAGAAATAGAAAGGAAAGGCCTTCACTGTTACCAGTGTTACTTAGTTTTGAATGGAATGTTTTTCCCCTCTACTAATGTATCCTGCTGCTGTTATTTTCCTTTATCATTGCAGGAGGACTGTGGTTTTGTAATGCTGATAAACACCACAAAACATCCTGCTGATGGTGGTGATAAGTTTCTCAGGCATGAAAGAATATTGCCCTTAAAATCAGGGAAACTGAGGAATGGAGGGATGCTCTGAGTTGTCCAAGGTGTGATAGTGTGTTGGTGACAAAACCAGAAAGAAAGCCCAGCAGAACCCTTTTTTTTTTTTTTTTTTTTTTTTTTTTTTTTTTTTTTTTTAATTTTTAGGGATAATGATGGTTATTCCTCAGCCCAAGTTGTTCTCCACGTGAAGTCACACACCCTAATTCCTGTAGGGCATTTCCTGGTAGCTGTTGATGGTTCTTCACTGGGTAATTGCTGTCCTGAGCTAATGGTGGTGATGGAGTCTGTCACCTGTCACACTGTTGGAGGCACCACAGGGGCTGGGGGAAGAAGGCAGTTGGTATTTGTGACATGAGATCTTTGGAGATGGCAGAAAATCAGGCAGCCTGGAATTAACATCTCTGAACCAGACACACTGGTGAGGTTTGAATCAATCAGCACAGATTATTTTATTTCTCAGGTGGAACAGTGTGTGCAGCCCATAAGGGGAGAGAAAGGCAAATATCACCAGAGCCCCTTAGTTCAGAGTGCTCTCATTTAAACTGGAGTAATTTCATAGTTTTTTATATGTCTGCACATTGATTAATGTATTGACTTGCTGAAACAGCTTGTGACACATGTAAGTTGTAGCTGCTTATCTTCCTAGGAAATGCTGGATATTTGCCTCTGGATATCTCAGGTTATTAAGGACAAAAGCAACCAATTATCCCATAGTTAAATCCAGACCAGGTGAGAGGCTGCAGAAGGGGCTTTTCCCAAAGCATGCTGGTGCCCCAGAGGGTTTTGGGGAGGGATCACCATCTCCTGTACACCCTCATGACTAAACTTGGTGCTTCTGTCAGGAGCATCACACTGTACAATCCATGTGATTTCATTCTGAATTCAGCAGCATCTGTGCTTGTAAAGGCTGAGGTGTAAAGTTGAAATCTGGAGCTTGCATTACTACTGTCTTACATGTCATCTGTCTTGTGGATAAACAGATCAGCCTCTCTGAGGTCAAAACAACACCTTTCACCAGTGATAATTTAATGGGAATTATTTTCAGTGTAAAAGAGACAAGAATTGGAAGCCTCCCGTGCTATAGCTCGTGAATGGAGATGTTCAGGGAGGAAAGGAGTACTGGGAGAAAAAGCAAATGTTAACTAAATGCCTTACACACACGGTTTTGAAACGTACTTGGCAGAGGGAAGGGTGAGCAACATAAGCCAGATTCTTCTCTGGAACACACCAAAGTAAACCTGGAGTAACTCCTTTGGAGAGGAAAGTGGCAGCAGGGGGGCTGCTCCGGACCTATGAAGGTGTAGGATTTGAGGCAAAGTGCCTGCAGTAGGGAAAATGAACAGGCTGAGAGGTGAATGTTATGGGGAACAACCTCAACCACCGTCACCGCTGTCGGTGGTTTCACTTGGGTGTGTAATGATTGTGGTGATGCAGTGGGAAACATTTGTACAATGTGGGGTTGTTTTCACTTTTTGAAGTATTTTCTGCATATACCTGTATCGTAATCCCCCTAGACTGTGGAATTAGGCCATGCACCAGTTGTACAGTGAGCCCTTTGTGTTTCCGGCAACAAACACTTCTGAACTCTGCTCTCCAGGCTTGTGGCCCTAAACTCCTTCACCCCCACCCATACTGTCCCATCTCCAGCAATAATATTCCCTCCTCTGTTTATAAACAAACACCCTCAGAGGAAGTTCACAGGAAGAAAAGGTAGTTAATGAAAATCAACCACCACTTGTGTCCAGTCTGTGAGTTGGAGCCAGCAGGGTTGCTGGATGTTTCCTTCTCTGCATCTGCTTGTAGGAGTTTCTTTGAGGAGTTATTTGCCTGTCTGTCTAACCGTGTGTCTTTCTCTTCTTTTCCCTTCATGATGGAAATTATGAAAAAAAAAAAAAGAGGCAAAAAACTGACAGCCTCAATTTGCTTTACAATCAGTTTGGACAGTATTCTGGAACCCTGAGCAGGGAGATTGGCTTCCATGAACTTGTAGGATTTCTTGGTAAATCTGCTGATTTTGTCTGTTTTGTTGTTAGGTTTTTTTAACACCAAAATCTCACTTCTGTCTCCTGGCAAAACTTTTTGCTCCTGAGTTGTGCAAAGGCTGTAAAAGGACTGAAATAGCCCAAAGGATAATTGCCCTACTATAGTCTGAGCACAAGGCTGATGATGCATCCGGTGTTGCACATCATTCTCACAGAAACACCCGCTTTAGGAGGCAGGAGAGAGCAGGACCCAAGGGAATGGGTGACACAGGACTGTGGTCACCATGAGCATGAGCAAAGGAAAGATGGGCACAGTAATGGCATTGTCAGCTGGATAACACAGAAGGTATTTTGACTTGCTGCAGAGGTCCCACAAGCCTCTAACAGCACAGGAGGAACCAAATAAAAAGTCCATTTTCTTTGAAGCACTCCTGGGTTGTGCTTTTAGCACCGCACCTTGGTGATCTCAGGTACAAGATGAGTGAATGATGTGTTTGTTTCTTCTCAGGAGACACTTGGATCCTCTGATAAGTATTTCTGGTTGCTCAAAATGGACAAGAAAAACAATCAGATAAAGGCAGCACTGATCAGGGCTGTGGTTCCTCACTTGGTCAGAGGTGTGGTGTCAGTGCAGTGCTCATGTCACTGTTTCAGGCTCCCCCTCTTCTCCAAGGAGTGTCATTGGAAATTGAGAATAAGGGAGTTTTTATAGATACAATAGATGTGGAAGTTGTGGTGTCAGTTTTAGTTCTAAGAGCCTTGAAGTTTTAAAAGTACTGCAAAAGGCCTCCAGTGCTGGCAGAATCTCCGTACCTTAAAATGGCATGGTTTAAAATAGTCTTATCTGCTGCTTTTTGTTGAAAGAACAGTTTCTCTTATTGTACAAATATTTTCTGTCAAGTCTTATCTGTAAGACTATTCCAGTGTGGTCTCTCCACCTCCCGTTCCAACTTGGGGGAGGGGGGAAGACAATCAGAAATGAGCATTTCGTGTTGCAGAATGGGCAAAGTTTATCAGCTGTTGCACAACCCCTTTGCCTGCGAGCAGATTAAATAAAGGAGCAGGGTGGAGTGGTGGTGTAAATGGACCTGATTTATCCTGGTGAGCTTCCTCCAAGAATTCCAGGGTAGCTATAAACATGGAGGAAAGTTGAGCGATTCATTCTTACCCTTTGAAGAGTTCTGAATTAATGAAGAGCAGAGGATCTTCTGCTGGGAAAGTCTGGAATTCCCCGAAGTCCTCTTGCTGGAGATGGTTTAATCAGACTGTTTACATTCTGTGTCTCAGCAGAGGCAGTGCTCAAACAGCGGTGGTCTTCCACTGGACACTCCAACACCAGGGGTTTATTTTATTTTGTTTTAAACATTGACATTCCACCAGTTTTACTGGGAAAGGGCCGCATACAAACACCTGCAGGCTCCATGGAACAGGCCAGAGAGGGAAGCAACAGCAGCTTCATCTCAAGGGAGGCTGTGTTTCTTCTCCAAAGGTTTCTGCAGGGTTAGGATTTGGCAGCAAGGGTGGACTGGGAGCACTTGCACTCATGGAGGAAGAGACCTTGCAGCAGTAGTGCTGGACCAAACTCTTCCCTCTGGCTCAAGCACTGATGGCAGAGGGAGAGGAGCAAAGGTCTTTCTACCCCAGCCTTGTGTTTTGTTTCACACTGTAAAGGTAGGAACATTTTCTATGCTCTCAGACTTAAGAGGGTTCAGAGTGAATGAAGTGAGATTTATGTATTTGATGAGAGAGGGGGAAGAAGGAAAGTTAGGACAGTTCTTCCTACCATTGCCCATCTCTCCCCTCCCTCAGAATTAACATCTTTTATACCTATACCAAGACCAACAATTTATTGCACATCTGTGTGTCCAAAATTGGCCATAAACCTCGAGTCAGGATTGAAATTTGTTTTCAGATGCTTATTTTTGTTTAAAATGCTTTGATATCTTCTGGAAGTGAGGTACTTCCGCTCCCCATGCAGAAGACCTTCAGTGCATCATCGAGGAGGACACACGTAAGTAGGCAATGTGGCCAACATTCTTCCAAACCCAAGCAATCCATCCAGCTGTTCAGCAGGGATGTTATTTATGGAGAACTGTCAATGTGTTCAACACATGGTGTCCTTTGCCCTGACGAGCCAACAGCCTGGCTTTTATGGAGTCTCTCTGACACTTGTCAAACACTGGTGACAGGGTAAGCTTGAACGGGCACACGATTTTATGTGAAAATTTTTACAGAAGGGCATTGCAACAAGATGTTCTCTAAGGAAAGGAGAGACAGAGACCAGTTGGCAGAGAAGAAAACAGAGGCAGTTTGCAAAGGGTAGAGATTTCTTTTTGGCTGGTGCTTTCACAAAGAGAACAGAGATTTCCTTCAGTGATAAATTAGATGCTTTGGGAGAAAGAAAGGGTGTTTGTTTGAGCAGTAATGCAACTGCTGTGTGAGAGAAGCAGACTCCCTCTTCTGCTAATTCAAGCTGCTTGCTTTGTGGCACAGTGCAAGTGCACAGGTTGCTCTGGGGGTTTACCTACTGCTTTGCTGTGAGGTGCCTTCAGCTCTGTCCTTTCCATCTGCTACGCTGGGGTAATGGTTCTCTGCAGCCTGCAGGGAGATGCTGTTTGTATCATCATGGCAGTGCTTTCATCATGAATGAAGCTGTAAATGGCAAATGCTGCTCCAGTGTACCAATAAGAAGAAATGCTCAGCCAAGAAGCCCTGTTGGCCAGGATCCTGCTGGGTTCCCGCAGCTCTGTGCTGCTGTAAAGAGAAGACTGAGGTTGTGGAATGCCAAAGAGACAAAAAGACAGAGACACATCTTGCCAATCTCCTACTTATCTATTCATCCCATCTTTTTTTCTCTTGACTTGTGTAAGCTTGTATTCATGAGGATCACAGGTATTTATTCTCCCCTGCTGAAAAACAGGGCCATTGCCTGAGCAGTGTGACTCTGGCCACATTCCCTCCTATTCAGCACAATGAAATCTTGGCTCTTTACTAGTTAATATTTTCTGTCAACAACCTGCAAGAAAACAAAATCAGTGCTGATAAAATTTGCAGATGTTGCAGAGTTCAGGGAGTGGTAAACAATGACCAAAACAGGACTCTCAGTTGGGTGTTTTCAAAAACTGAGAACATGCGAACAGTGTGCATTAGAGTAAAGCCAAATGTGAAGTCATACGTATAGAAAGATGGGCAGCAGGTCACACGTAAAGGATGGATAGTGGGGGAAGGGCCTTTCACCTGGAAGTTGAATGTGTGGGAGTAACTGACTGCTGGAATAGATAAAGCACATAAATGTGAGCTGCCAATGTGTTGCTGTGGCCAAAGGTTTAGAGTCATGGTTGGCTGTGTAAACAAGGAGGCTTTGAATAGGACTGGGGAGGTTGTGTTGTCCTTGAATTGACGCTGGAGTTGATGCTGCTGCTGAAGGAATCTGTCCCACTCTGGTGTCCATCTGAAGGATGTTGTATGGAAGAGGATTTAGAGAAAAAAATTGCAAATTATTTGTAACAAGTCTTCAAGTATTGGACTCAAGAAGATTAGGAGGTGATTTGATCATTATGATCTTTAAATATATGTTTGGGGAATATGACACTGATAATTGGAGGTTGGAAATTAATAATAGGGGATATGAGTGAATTCAATGGATACAGATGGAGACAAAGCAATTTCAGAACAGAGTATTTTAGTGGTATTTTTGCCTCAAGAGTAGCCAATAGTTGAAAACCCTTTGCTGAGTGGAACGGTGGAATATTTGTCACCATAATTTTCAAAGTAGAATTCATTGCTTTTCCAAACTGCAATATCTTTAAAGAGGAGTCAGTTCAGTGATCACCCATACTGTGTCTGAGAGCTTCTAACATTAGAGTAGTTTTTCTGCTATTACTGGAAGAGTAGTTGAAGCCAACAGTAAAGCACAAGCAGCACTAAAATGCTGATTTCAAACCTTTTTATTTCTCAATATTTCTATGCATTCTCCTTGAAGCTGGTAGGATATTTCTAATGATTATGATATTTCCAGCTCATTGTTGGATTTCCTCAGCATCACGATTGTTGAATTGTGAGGCTGTTCCACATGATGTTATTAGTCCTGTTCAGATATTGTCATCTTTAACCAGAATGGCGTGCTGAGCAATGACTTCACTTTTCCTCTTTGAAACAGTCCAGTGCACTAGTCTGAAAACCACCTGAAATACAAGACTGAAATCTTTTCTAACCGTATGTAGTGGGAGTTTTACTGTTGACCTCAATGATGCCAAGAATTTACCTCCAGAGCACAAGGTTTGGGGAACAAAATCAAGGTTTCCCTCTAGAAGCTGGAGCATTGACAATGTCAGGACTGTGAAGCCAACAGAGTAGACAGCCCTTGAAAACAAAGAAGTGAATGAGCAAGCAGAGAATAAGCCTGGGGTGACTTTGCTTGTCATCTCCTTGCTGGGTGGTCTGTCCCTCAGTGTCAGGGCACAACAGCAGCCCAGAAGGGCATGTGGGCTGGATGCTGGAATGACCCATTCCTGTGAGTTTAGCTGAGTTGCAAACAGAAAATACTGACCGATGACATATCAAAGGTAATTAATGTTCTGAGACAGGATTTCATCTCATTTGAGCCATCCCCAGCTGGTGAATGTTCCTCAAAATTCAAATGCTCCACATGCCCCAGTCTGCTCCCTCAAACCCATGTGCGCATGTATATATAGGCCCCTGCACAGAGAAAATAGTGCATGCACATGCTATTTTGTCAGTCCTCGTTGCTCTGGTTCCAAATTTAACCAGAAGTAGAAGGGCTGAAATAACATAAGAAAGGTTGGACATACGATATTTCCTGCTGCTCAGCTAAATACAAGAATTGCCAAAAATCTTCCAAGGTAGCTTGTTTCTTTTACATTTTTCTCCCAGTTCTGCAGACTTGAGAAGGTCAATTACTTTCGAGAAGGATTTGGCTTTGGCAATGCTTATGGAAAGCGAAGCAGAATTATGACCTTTTGGAGGTTTGCCCATTGCTGTCCCATCTTGTCCTCTGAGAACTAAGGGCTGAATTTTCAGCTCCAGCCTTCAGTTTAATAGGTGTGAATTTGTTTCTATACACTTCTAAGACATCGTGGGTATCTGCGTGAGAATTTTCTCTTAGATGTCTATTTATTTGTGCTCACAGATCAAGTGATCGCTGGTATTTGTAGAGCAGAAACACAGGCTCAGGTATTTCCAGGAGGAAAATCAAACCAAAACAAATGAAATTGGATTCAAACTGAGCAGAAAAATAGAGCTCTAAAATTATATACTTAGGTTAGTATGTGGTAACTCCAGCCTATCTGGAATGCATACTATAATAGTTATATCATCTTAGAGAGGCAGGTTTTTTTTCAGCAGGACGTTTCCTAGAAAGCAGAAATATCTCTGTGGCTTGTGTATGGGTTTGGAGCTTGTGTGCAACTATGGAGCAGGGAATTTGAGGCATGAAATAGTCATGATTAGTGAAGGCCCTGATCCGTTTGGAAAGCAACAGCAGAAAACAGGCACAATCAGCTCCATTCTCCCCTCTGCTAGTGCAGCCTCCTCTGTGTATTGTAGCAGAGACACTTCTTTGAAGGTTGATAAATGCCTCAGTTGTTTCTATTAGAACAGGAAAGATGCAGTCATATGGGAACGCCAGATGCAACAAGATATTTGGGTCTGGATAAGATCTAAGGTATTTTTACAATAAGATATTTAATTTTCACAGAGGCAAAGCCCTTGCAGGGTATAAATCAGTGTAAATGCACTGGAACCACTCAGTTTTGCACTCACAAAGTGTCTGCCCAAGAATGTTCTCAAAATCCAATTAAATAACTAGAACTGTTTCATGTGGAAATGCCCCTCAATTACAAAGACAAGTCTAAGCTATCATGATGTGATTTTTACAGTCTCCTTGCAGGGTGCCCTAGTTTGCATTCATGGAATTTTTTGTTTTTGTTTTGTTTCTGTAATAATGTGGATGTTGGCCATCTGTCTGATCCTGGAAAGGTTGTAAGGTTGTCCCCGCTCCCCAGGTTCTCTTTCCACTCCCTCATTGATCATAATGCTTGATTTAGGTGCCACTAGATTTCCTTCTTTGTTCTCTAGCCCTAACCTCCCCCCTGCAAACACACAGGCATTGTGCAATGGTGTAAAAGCTCTTCTCGCTGCAGCTGGGAGTAGTAACTGCTCAGCTGGTTCCAGCACTGCCCTAAAGCTGCTATAAAGGTCAGAGACAAGGGAATTCTAAAAAGCAAAACAAGCTGTGTTGTTGTCCCCCCCCTTAAATCCTGGCTGTGTGTTTTGATCAGCACCACAAGCAATCTCATGTGTAGACCTGCACTTCTCCCAGCTCTGTGATTCCGGCCGTCGAGGGCAGCATGCCGGGCATTTTTCCAGCACAACTCTGGGTTTGGCTGCTGCCACAGCTGATTGACTTGCAGTGCTTGTCAGACACAAAGCACATTTTGAAAGGAAATGCCATATTGAACTCCCAGGGAGCTGATGGGTATTGTGCACGGTCATCTGATGGCACAGATGTGTCCCTAATAATCCTTCCAGGAGAATATTTCCTCCTGGGATGCTCTGGCCATCTGATCTGCTCTGAGGTATGCTGACCTATCTTGACCCAGTTTATGATCAATTCTCTCTGCTGTTTTCTGAAAGGAGCCCAGAAATATCACTTTATCATTTAGATTGCCTGGAAGTTACGGTACTTGTGTGTCTGTTCCTTCCACAGAAGATACTCTGTGGTGGTTGCTCTCAAGCATTAACTCTGACAAAAGGCAGGAAAGCCACTCTGTGTTAGTGAGAGCAAGCGCAAATTCTCTGTAGAGCTCTGATAGCTAATCAGTATTTGGCAAATAGTGCAGGGAGGAAGAGGAGATGTGGAAGCAGAGACAACTTGTGTTCCACCAAACATGTTGCTGGGTGTGTTCATCTGTGTGAGTAGTGACGCCCCTGCTGCCGTGCCCTTGTCTTAAAGCCCTTTCTTGCAGGTTTGTGTGTGCTTCCACTTCTGTGTGTTGTGCATGTGTGTGAAAAAGGGATGGTTTTCATGCATTCCCCCTGATGTGTATCCATGAGTTTTGCAACACCTGCTTTTGAAGTGACAATGGTGTTAATGCTGGATTTCCCTGAAGGTGAATCAGCTGCCTCAGGTACAATGGGATGGTTAATTCATAACCTGGTTCTGCTGAGCAGTGGGCATAGATAAGCTTGGGAGTTCAGAGGTGTGTTAAGATCCCTTTCAACTAAACCAACAAACTTACTGAGGGTTTTCCACTCCTTATACTGGAAGGATATCTGTGTTTTCATAAACACTAAACTCTGCTTTATCAGTGGGCCACACTAGAGTGTCTAAAACTGGCAGCAAACAACCTGAATTCTTGATGGAATTAAGCTGGATGCAAAGTCTCCCATACTTATAACAGACACTAGTGATTCTCTGATGGAACATGCACAGTTTGACTTTAAGTTAAATAATACCCAAACAAAGTCTGCCTCTACTGTCTTCATACTCTCCCTATGTGTGTGGTACAGTCATCTCTAATGGACACATCCTGGTTTTCCAGGCTTCAACCAAAAATACTCAGTTCTTTCCAAGAACAAGGCAGGAGAAATAAATTGTTTTGTAGACATCAGAAAATCCTTATCCATGGTCTCTGGAATGTTCTCATGATCTCAGGCTTTATAGCAGGGACTGAAGTTTGACCCTTGCAAAGGATATGCATTTTTCTATCCATCTAAAATCCCATCCAAACCTGGTTATTAAATCATAAAAGGCTTGTTCACCAAGCACCAGTCTTCACTGGTTCTGCATCTTTATCATGAAATGCTTGAGGAGATCTAGATAAGAAGTCAACTTTCCCACTAACCACTGTTTACGCTAATACTGTAGATGAAGGAACTTGCAAAAGCAATACCCAGCCCAAGGATGACCCTGTTATACCACAAGGGCTGCAGCTCCCTCCTCTCTGCCATGTGGTTACACAGCGTTGTGTGTTCACTTAGACCTCAAAATCCTCCCAATCTAGGAATTTCTCACTAAGCCCAGCCTACCAGATGTATTTGCAGTAAGCTCTCATATACTGTTAGCCAGTGTACTCTCACAATAGGCTCAGTGAAGTGTCTCTAATATGATTGTCCATGCCACTGGCTGCTCTCTTGCAGCCTACGTGAATTTTGTTATCAAAAGGGAAGGATTTATGTAATGTTCATAACTAACCAGCCACTATAAATTCATGTCTTGCTGTTACAGCCATTCTCAGCTCCCTCTTTTCAGGCTTCAAGGTAATTCATTGAGCATATGAGTGACTTGGAATTTGAGAAACAGTGCAGAATATATGCTTAATTTAATGCTAAATTGCACTGATATAAAGATTTTGATATTTAAAGAGCCTTGGGCCAAATTCTCAATGCTAATTAGGCATAGCTGAATTAGGTTCTGTATTGCTACATGATGAAGATCTTGTCTTCCGTGGCAGAACAAAAAGAACTCCATCCTTCTGCCTGAGATTTGAATCCTATTGCATAGGCTGTAAATGATAATATCTGGTGTGAATTCAGCTATATTGATAACAGCAGCAAACATCCCCTTTTTGCTCCTTAAGTAGTACATTGCCACCTGAGCAGGTCTCAGGTGGTTTGCTTGAGCCACTCCTTGTCTCAGGGGGTGACCTCAGGAGGCCTCTTAGCTGTGTTGGAAATGGTATAGACAGAGATGTTGCCTTAAGTACTCTGGACTTTGAATTATTTAACTATTGTGGAAGGAAGTGGGGGCTGGGAGAAGCACAGCAAAGGAAAGGAGAGATTATTTCTCCTCTTTGTAAAACTATATTGGGTTCAACGTCACACCATGAAATATCCAGTGCAGAACTCAAGAACTGCTCCAGTGGATCTTCACTGACTTATTCAATTGCATGGAACATGGGGATACTTAACCCAAATCTGTCGGTTTTAATTATTTTCCTCTGGACAGATAAAAGCTTTCTATAGGTTCCTGTAGAATATTTGCTCTTTCAAGCGTTCGTCTGTGCTTTGATACTAAACGATTAAAGCATGCTAAAGAAAAAAACAGCCCCAACCTTTAGCTCCCTGTTCTTGGGCCCCCTGACTGCAGCTTTGATTGTTGACCTAAATTCCCCTTTCATAACTGAGTCCTGTCACCTCTGGTTGGAGTCTCCCAGCAAAATAGGCATGGCCAACTTTTAGAAGTGCAGGGCACTGTTTTCTGTCCTGCCTTGCAGGGCTGTGACGGGCTCCACAGCACACCTGATGTGTTCAAAGTCAAACTGACCTCCCTCTTCCCCTTCCCCCAGCTTTTGCTCCCAGAAATGAAAGCATAACAAGCCCTTTTTTTTTTTTTTACTTTTGCCTCTCCCCTCCCCCCACTTCCCATTGCTCAGCAAAGTGAGGAAACTTTTTCTGCAAAAAGAATTAAATAAGTTGATTCTATGGCTGGGTTGATTACTGGGAAGATTGCTGTGAGCAAGACAGAAGAAACAGCACTGAAGTGAGGGAGGGAGGCCTGGAGTATGTTATTTATAACATTAAAGTGGGTTATAGCATCTTGCATGGGCTACTCCAGACTCTCTTCTGTCAAACTCTGCCCACAAGAGTGCTGCTTCTGACTCCAGCAGCCACAGCCTCCAGCTGTGAGCTCCCATTCCTCTGTGGTTGCTCCCACCTCAGTTACACCAATGTCTTCTATCCCCACCCAGGACTGTCTTCCAGACATTCATCAGCTGATGCTCCACGTTCTGCTCCTGCTGCCAAACCCTGTCCCGTGCACAGGGTCCACGTGAGGATGTGGCTCAGTTTAAGTCCCCAGAAAAGTCCTGAAAACAAAGTGGGTTATAAGTTTTGGCACTGGTTAGGGCCTCCTGGAAGAGGTCAGATGGACAGTGCTGTGGTGGAGCCACTGTGGGTCAGTAGCCAAAGAACTGAGATTTCACTTGTAAAAGAAAATAGAGACTGTATTTCTCATTTTCCGTGTTTGGCTTTTGGCTTTGGGCCACTGGAGTTGATTTTTCCAGCTTTCCCCACTCTTTTGATGACTAGGAATTTACTTTTCCTATAAGGAACAAACATCATGGGACTGGAAGGAGCCTCGTGGGCCATTGAAGTCTCTGGCCAAGCATAAAGGAATGTGGCATCTTACTCTGTTCATGCACTTCTCCAGAGTCCTTTGAAAAGTGACTCACTCCTTTGTGGGGATGGGAAGTTACCAGTGCCCCTTACTGGGAAGCTGAACTAGCAACTCCTCTGCTCTTTAGAATAAAGTATAAAATTCCACTTCAATCACTTGGGCTTCAGGAACAAGAGCTTTACAAGGCAAAAACCATTCAGACTAAGGGCTGTCAGTGTCCTGCTCAGCTGTAGCTCCATCCCTTTCTAGCAACTCAGGGCAAGCAGAAGTGAAGAAAACTGTTTGCTGCTGTATGAAACTTGTACATATTTTTTTAATCTAATTGCTGTGGGGAAAACAAACATCAATTTTATTTCGCACCATTTCTTGGCTCAGAAACTTCAGGCACATTCGCCAAATTGTGGTTTTTCAGTCATTGGCTTGAGTCTCATTTACCATGAGGCCTCTTTACACCACTCTTGGTTTGTAAAGGGATATTAAGTAGCTAAATATGTCCTTTACCACATTATTGTAAAGAATTCTCAGTGTAAATGAGAATCTAAACTCTGTATGTTTTTCATGTAAACGTTGGTTGTGGTCACAGCTGACTCGAAATTTGGAGTGTCAACCATTGTGTGGGGTGATTTTGTTCAAAACCAGCCTTGTTTGGGGTAAAAGAGGCCTCTTCTTGTTTAAAATGTTCTTAATTATGTCTGAGGAATAACTCATGGCTATGGAACCTTTTACTAAATTGAAATAAATTGTGAAAACATCAAATTATTCAGTTTTCAGAAGTTCTGGCAATTATTTCACATGTCCCTCTTCCAATGGCTTTGCCCTTATTAGTTGTCATAGAAGAAGTAATAAATTCTTTTATTATTACATCCAAAGTCCCAGCTGAAATGAGTTTCATTGTGCTGGGGACAAAACGGAAAAGTGACACTCCCTTAGCCGGAGGATCCTCAGCCTAAAGCCAAAAGTAAAGTGAAGGATTGGGAAAGTAGGTACAGCATTCAAGAAAAAGAGGGTCATAAAGAACTGGTACAACTTGCAAAGGAGATCGGTTTCTTATCCCAGCACAAGAGAGTGTGGTTTTCTTATCCCTTTTCTTACTCTTTTCTCCTTTCTCTCAAGAATAAAACAACTCTCGCTGCTGAAAGGATTGTGTTCAATCCATCTTTTCATCAAGATTTGGATGTCTGCAATAGTAAAAGTTTGAGAAAAGAATACTGTACGTGGCATATGGATTCAGTAATGACCTTTGGCCTAAAGTAGAAAATGCAAGGAACTGGAATAGTAGACTGTTTTAGTTCAGCAGCTTTCATACTGGCATGTTCAGTGGTGTCCCTATTGTCACTGGGTTTTTTCTTTTTCTGCCCTCCTTTGGCTCCCTGTAAATCTTGAATTGATGGCAGCTGTTTGAGCCAAATTCAAGACACGTTGCATCACATCAGAGTTGAAAGGCTCACAGGCAAGGGAGGATTGCTACTATTCTGTAGTATTCCTCCAGCAGCTCCATCTGTTCCAAGGTCAATCACCAGCATCATGCAACACTTCAGAGAGAGGAAGATGTTCTTTAACACTGGCTGGGAAACTGAATTTCCAGTCCACAATAATTTATTAGTTATTTGAGGGCATATTTCTAGCCCTGGTCAGTGCAAAGACCAAAAGCTGTTGACTCTTAAAGACTGTATGGTGGACTTGCCTGAAGCTGGAGGTCTGTTCCAGGACTTCCAGCTGTCCACCCAGGTGGAACAGCTTCTGTGTGTGCATCTGCTCTGTGGTCCACAGGGCTGGACCACAGGGATTTGGGCACTGAGTGGCAAAGATGGCAGGAGATGGGTGGGAGGGTTGTGGGGATTATGAGTTGACCTTCTGTGCTTCAGTCAAAACAGCCAAGGGAGTCCCTGGGGTTCCCCTGACCACGTTGAAGACAAGCAGCTTCTCAGACCCAATTTCTGCATCACTTTTTCTGCTCTCACTATTTTGGCATATCTTGGCAGGCAAAAAACTCTCTTACAAAATGCCTGACCAGCTCTAATGGTCTTATTACAATAAGTTGAGATTTTTATGACTTACTTGGGAGAGGGACTTGTTCTGCCAGCTGTCTTCTTATTCATTGCAGTATTATCCACCCACTATCGTTGGACAATACCTTCATTTGAAATTCATAAAAACACAGACTTTTATGGGCTCTCATACATCTGAAAACAAATGCTTTGTAAAAGTATTTATTCAATGAAGAAAAATTTAAAAACGCTCAAAAAAGTAGACTCCAGAAGGTTATTGGTAACTTTGGCTCTCATGTCACATGTTCCTTGGGTAAATATCCATCCCAGCAAATGTCACTTTTTTAACACATTTGTTTTTCCCTTCCCTGGTTCTCCTCCTCTCCTTTCTCATGATCAGAAGTAGGAGCATAAACCAGAAGCTGGTCTTGAAAAGGTTTTGAACTGAGTGCGCCCTACAGATGAATAAACACATTACCTTCCGAACCCTGGGATCTCTCTTCCAAAGGAAACAGGAAAAGGGGGAGCTCAGAGTCCCTAGCAAAATACCAGCGTGAAGAAAAAAGGCCCGTTTAAATGTTTTTAACTTTCCCATCAGAAGAGGTTTTTTTACAGGGAGGAGGAGGAGGAGGAGGAGGAGGAGAGGGGAAGGGTGTGAGGAGAAGGGGGGAAGGTGGGTGCTGGGAGAGGGGAGGAAAAATACAGTGAATGCTCCTGTAACCTTTGCTCTGTTGATACTAGACAAGACTGCTCTGCTAATGAGTGATTGTTAACAGATGGCTGTTGAGCAACTTAGTCAGAAGCAGAAGATGTTATTTGGTTGTAGTGTGGGGAGGGTTAGGGTGCAGGGGTGAGGTAAGGGGATATTTAGTCTTTTCCTGAGGACTGAACTGTCAGGGATTTATGATTTTCCTTTAGGCTTTTGGAAGGGGAGGCTTGAGGGAAGGATTGTTTTCTCTGTGCTGATAGTAGAGAGGCTGTTTGGTGCTGAAAGCTCCAGCAATTACATTTTCGGTTCAGGGGTGTCCCTGCAGCCCTTGGGCTTTGAGAACTGAAAGATGGGAATGTATCTTTAACTTGCTGAACCTCATGTCCCAAACGGAGAAGCAGAGGGTTCTTCCCACCATTTGGAGCTGTCTGAAGACTGGTTGAGAGAGCTTTAGGTGTGGATCCATACTTTTTCTATAGAATCATAGGATGGTTTGGGTTGGAAGGGACCTTAAGGACCACCTTGTTGCAATCCCCCCTGCCACGGGCGGGAGCAACTTCCACTAGACTGGTTTGCTCAGAGTTCCATCCAATTTGACCTTGAACACTTCCAGGAATGGGGCAGCCACAACTTCCAGAGAAGGCCTATGAGAAAAATGTGGTGAATTAAGTTGAAAGGAAATACCTGTGAGGGAGCAGGAATTTTTCTGAATATGTATTTCCACCTCTGCATGTTTCTTGTCCTTTACCAGTGTGATGTATACCCTCTTCTGCACGTCCAGCCTACCAATGTATGCCATTTCCTTACTGGTTTTTATGGGTAGGACTTTGAAGGTGCCCTGAACACATCCCATTCACTTTCTGCAGGATTTGTGTGCTTGAACTTATGAAGATTATTGCAGCTGCTCAGTGTTTCCCTAAGTGTGCAGTATTTAGATTTTATACTTATTTCTCCTCTGGACCTGATTAGCTACAGGGTTATGGGTATGAAATATGACTGACATCAGCAGGGATTGTTTTGCAAGACTGATGTTTTCAGCCACTGATGTATGGCTTGAGGGAAGGTAAGAACCAAATGCACAATCCAACATTTTCCTGAGAGGAATTTGCAGAAGAGTTTTAGGCTTTGGTCAGGAAAGGGGAATCCCATTTGTACACACCACTGGCAAATCTTGACCTTTAATAGGAAGTCTTAACATGACCTCCCACAATCATGCACTATATGATTTAAAGTTTCTCTAGTACAATAACTGTCTAACAGATGTAGGTGAGTGTGTGTATATACATTTAGAGAGATATATTTATACAATTTAAAAACTAATGCCTCCATTCTGTCATCCTTATTTATTCATATTTCTTTTTCTGGTGGCACATAGGACTGTATGACAAATGTTCTTACACCTCCCGTGACCGAGGATGGGTCCTGGGGATTAACACCGTCAGTGACCAGGGGAACAGAGACCCCCGCTATTTCTTCTCCCTGAAGACCGACCGTGCTCGCAAAGTGACCACCATTGCAGCACATCGCAGCTACCTCCCCAACCAGTGGGTGCACCTGGCTGCCACCTATGATGGGCACCTGATGAGACTCTACGTGAACGGTGCCCAGGTGGCCACAAGCGGAGAGCAAGTGGGCAGCATCTTCAGTCCCCTAACCTTGAAGTGCAAGGTGCTCATGCTTGGAGGAAACGCCCTGAACCAGAACTATCGGGGTTATGTGGAGCACTTCAGCCTCTGGAGGACAGCCCGGTCTCAAAAGGAGATCTTGTTGGACATGGACCAGGTGGTTCACAGGCAAGACATGCCCCTACCTCAGCTAGTCCTTCAAGACAGTTTACTGAACGTGAAAAGCACCTGGTCTCCCATGAAGGATGGCAGCAGTCCTCAGATCAAGTTCAGCTACCACCATGGCTATTTGCTGGACACAAGCCTGGACCCTCCTCTCTGCGGGCAGACGGTCTGTGACAACACCGATGTCATTGCCAGCTACAACAAGCTGCCCCGATTCCGCCGCAACAAAATCGTGCGCTACCGGGTGGTAAACCTCTATGACGACAAACACCAGAACCCCACGGTAAGCCAGCAGCAGATTGAGTTCCAGCACCAGCAGCTCAACGAGGCATTCAGCCGCTACAACATCACCTGGGAGCTGGAGGTGCTGGAGGTGAAGAACTCTTCCCTTCGCCACCGACTCATCCTGGCCAACTGCGACATCAGCAAGATTGGGGATGAGAACTGTGACCCTGAGTGCAACCACACCCTGACCGGGTACGATGGTGGGGACTGCAGGCACGTGCGGCACACGTTCTTCAACAAGAAGAAGCAGAATGGGGTGTGTGACATGGATTGTAATTACGAGAGATACAACTTCGATGGGGGGGAATGCTGTAACCCAGAGATAACAGAAGTCACCAAGACCTGCTTTGACCCATATTCTCCTTACAGGTAGGCAACTTCTTAAACACGCTTTTTTATGATGATACTGATGAATATCTGCCTAGGTATTGATCAGCCTGTGGCTGTTGAACCTTGTGTTCATGCTATTATGGGCTTTGGAGTTTGTAATGAATTTATTTTTTTTCTTCATGTTTGGCTCACATTACAGTTATCTGAATGGAATCTCAGTGATGGTTTCAGCAGCATCTAAAGGAAGCTTGTGCTAAAGACTGACATTAGCACAGTAGGTTAAAACTTGGTGCTGATAATGCCAATGTTACATATTTAATCTCCTGTATGGGCTGTTCACTTCAGAGTTGGACTCAATTATCCTTGTGGGTCCCTTCCAACTCAGAATATTCTGTGACTCTGATTCTGTGACTGAAGCAGCCAACTTTGCGAGACCCATTAGTTGTTGGCTATGAGCAGTGTATTGTAGCATTGTAAAGTTTATTTTAACCACAGACTCTTGGGAGCGGGGATTGGATGTCGTAGAAAACTCATGTGTATTTGGAGAGGGGAAAATCTCCTCAGGCGTGGAACAGAACATGAATACTCTTAGGTAGACTTAAATTCTGTAGGACTTCTTTGAAGGTAGGTAGGTAATTCTATACTTTCATGCTCAGTGTACAGTTTTCTGTGAGTGCTGCTCTGGAGGAGCTGCTGAGCCTGTGGGTTCTCGAGAAGGAGCTGGGTACCAGGTTCCTGGCAGTGCTGTTGCACACTTTGGGTGGGCACTGGAACTCTTCTGTGCCCATTTCTACATACATATGAAACCAGGGGTGATGCATCTTCATTGCAAATTCCAGGACAACTTTCTATGGGTGGATGTGAATTTATAAAATCCTGAGCTCCTCAGCTTGTTTTGTAGTTTGAAAAGTGGCATCCTTGAATTACTTGCATCAGTTGAATTCCATGTGCCTACAATTGCTCCAACTTCTGGTCGCCTTCAGATAAATTAATGTGTTTCAGTAATAAAGTGTTACCCGTGAATGAGTTAGAAATACAAACACAGACAAGATGGAGGTTAAAACTGAAATTCTGTTACAGTTTTTTTTTAGGGCAATTCACAGAGTCATAAAGGGGAACCTCTAAATGGTCAGAACACACAATGTTATCAACACTAAAGTTCAGGTTAATAAGGAAAATATGAGCTGTTCTGGAGTATCTTCCATTACAGCAATTCAGACTATATTTATAGCTTCCTTAGTAGAGAGAAGTTTTTAAACAACATTATCAGCTCTACTGGAGCTTTAAATACACATAATTAAGCTGAAAAGAAAAGCTTCCTTTCCGTGTTTTTTTTTTTTTTAGCTCTATGAGGTTGTTTTTAAAAAAATCCTTCTAACTCAGCTTGACTTCAGTCATTTACCAGTGAATAAAGCTCAGATGAGGAAATACTTCAAATATTAATGCCTTAAAGTATTGAAAGGAAAAATACAAATCTTTTAATACTGTTCAACTGGAGAGGAACATAACTAAACAAATATCATCAAAGGCATAATTCAAATTGAATTGTCTTAACGCTGTAGTTCTGAGAACTCGAGGTGTTAGTTATAACAACTAGGATAAAATTTAGAAAAATACATTTTTTTAAATCTGATAGTACCCTGTTATCACTTGTTCTGTGACCAGCATACTACCCATAAAAAATTACTCAAGAAAAGCCTTGTAAATTATAGTTAAGAGATCTAAGGCTGTGTCTTAATGTTATTCTGATGTACAAGGAGGTTTTTATTTCAAATGAAGCCTCTTTGCTGCACAGACCATGCTTATACAAGCCTGAGCAAGAAACTGAGTTCCAAAATCTGAAGTTACCTTAACACCATGTGGTTGTTTTTCATACACAGTTTTATGTTCCTTGCTGAGCTTGTCTGGAGGATTTGCATCTGCTGTCATGGAGCTCACAGATCTTCTGAATGTTCATTTTGACTTGGGGAAAACCTCCCCTCTGTTTGAAATAGTGAGGGAGGCCTCAAGGGCTTTTTCCACAGCGTAGAGCCCAAGAAACTCCAGAGGTGCTCCAAGGATCGTTTTGCAACAGTGAGATTTCATTTATTTGCCTTTGCACATAAATGAAATGCAGCTTTGATCATTGTCAATGAAACCATGGAGGGCAGTAGAAGATCTTCCATATCTCTGAGCCTTTATTTGGTGGCCAGTGTGCTTAGGCTGAGCTCAAATGCATCTCTATCATGGGAGGTGTGGCTAAATAGAGCACTTAGGTCTGTGGATTTATCAGTGAGATTTGTAAGGCTGAGTTACACTGCTTTGGGTATTTAAGTTAACCAATACAGGTTTAGGGCAGTGACTTTGGCAGCAAAGCTTTCATTGACTACAAGGGTGAAGATTCAAACCCTATGTTTGTCTTTGGTATTGCCATCAGCATCATCCCCTGAGAGAGAGATTTCCCTGTCAATTAGTGACTAAGTCAAAATCTAGTCGGCACCATCTGGGCCCATTTTGCAACACCAGCCCCCCTTGTCATCATTTTCATTGGTAAAGAGTCCTCAGTCCCCTCTGGTGCAGACCTTGCACCACAGCAGTGAAGACATCTCCACAGGCATGGAGAGCTCCCATCCAGTGTCAGGTACTTCCTCTGCCAAAGTTCAGTCTAACAATAGCAGAAGAAAGGGAAAAGATCCTTCAATCTGGTGAGGAAAGGGAGGAAAGGAATATGAAATGGTACCAATAAAAAGTTTCCTGAACTTTGTGTTGTAAAGGCTCTTCAGAGTGTCTCTTGCTTCTGGGGGAGCCTTCAGGCACTGCAGGGTCTGTTCCTTCCACACCCTCAGTGTCAGCAGTTGTAGCCAGCTGTTCACCAGGCACAGTTTATTCCCAAAATGCTTTTGTCCCTTGGAACCAACTAAAAAGTGCTAATGCTTGATTAATGCTGTTATAAACAGGAACCCTCCTCAGTGCCTCTTCATCCCCAAAAGATGACGTATCTGTTTCCAGTCACTTTCCTTGTTCTGATTGTCTCAGTCTGAGTCCACCAAGCTCTATCCTGAGACAAAGTTGCTGTGAGCCTTGATACAACCTGTGGGTGCTTTCTGATGAAATGATACTACTGGAACAATTCCAAGACACCTTTGATCTCTGTTACAAGTTTCTTGTGATCCTTTTGGCACCTTGGACAAAGACATCAGATACTTTGATGGGACTTCAGTCAATGCTGTGGTACAACTATGGTGACTTTAAAGCTGATCCCAGCAGCAGAACTGGTTAGTTGGTTTGTTTCCAGCCTCTCTTTGTGGAACCCCTCCAAAATTATTTTCCTCCAAAAAGCTGATGTTCTGTGCCATAGCCAGGTAGTGGAGATGTTGGTGCATAGAGATTTAAGTACATTTAAGTTTTCCAGAGGGACAGCTGAGAGGGAAACCCTAAGAACTGCTCCTGGAGCTGCTCAGCAGAAAAGCCATAAACATTGTGGTACCAACTAGATCATCTCTCCTTTTTTTTTTTTTTTTTTTTTTTTTTTTTTTTTTTTTTTTTTTTTAATAGCCTACGGGAAAAAAAAAAAGGACTGGTTATCATTAGCCACACAGCAGGCTTTACCCAAGAATATCTGCCTTGCTTCTTTTTATTAATTTCATAAGGGTGGGACAGAATGTGTTTTGTCGCAGAAGAAGATTTACAAATATTGTTCCATTTTTCTGCAATTCTGGGAAATTAGAACATGCTAAGATCATACAGTCTGGCCCAATACAAAGGGAAGGAGCAAGGATAAACACTCTTGCCAAAAAGACACATTCCTTGTGTTATTTGGTATATTGCTGGTTACAAAATAGGGAAGACTTTGAACTCATGACACCTACCGTGGCTGCTTTCCAAAAAAACTTGAAAAGAACAGCAAGGGATCATAGGAAATCATGCTCAGTAAGTGCCACTTGATGTGGTGAATTCTTGCACCATCCTATGGTTAACCGAGCCGTTCCTTTAATGTAATATTGGGTTTGCACATCAGGCTTCACCACAGGATTGCATGGGCAGATAAGGAAGCATTCCCCTTGGTGCCTTCTTAGGAAAATGCTGATGAAATTCCTGAAGCAGTAAAAGCTCCTGGAGTCTCTTCAAACTCCCTGGATTCATACAACCTACGGAATACTTGCTGGAAATCCCCTCAGGATAGCTGACCCAGGCAGTGTTTCTCAACATCCACATGTGTGCCCTGAAGGCTCCCACAGCCTTCAGCTCTGCCTAACGAAGGCTGGATGGAGTCTTGTGTAGCACCTGCCTGCAAACTCAGGGTGACAACAAACCAAGGAATCATGGAATAGTTTGGGTTGGAAGAGACCTAAAATATCACCTAGTAACAATTGTCCAAGAGCTGCAGTCCAGTGTCCTGCCAGTCTCACCCTCTTCTGTGGCCTTTTCCAACACTTGTATTGGGCAGTTCAGCAAAGCTCAGTTTGCATCACACCCGCTTGCACATTCCATATGTAAATTAGACTGTGAATACACATTTGAACAATTTGTAGGAATCTCCATAGGGGTTTTGAGCAGCAATGGGTGTGGCAGAGCTGTGCATGGGGAACACCCCATGGCCCATCCACAGTCCAGGGCAGCCTTGAACAGGTAACTGAACTGTGGCTGCACTTCAGGACTCCTCTGTGGACTTTCTGTTCAGATCAGCCTCTTACCTCTTTTTTCTTCTCTTCTGCTGGAAATATCTTCATGAGGCTTACTTGAAAAATATGGTCAACTTGCCCTGGAGGAGGGAGGCATGCTGAATGCTCTTTTCCAGGAGGTAGAATTGTAAGAAATACTACTTGATTCCTAATAAAGGACTAATTTCCACTTAATCCTGAACACTAAAAAGAACAGAAGAAGTTCATCAAAGCTCTTCAGTTCCGAGAGCTTGAGAACTTAATCCCCTGCCTCGAAGAGACCATTGTGCAGCTCTTGACATCAAGGATTCCTGCATTCACACAGGTATCAGACAGACATAGAGCAAATACCTGAGTTTTTGTCTAGAGATTCAGTGTTAAATGTCCAGTCCTTTAATTACCAGGGCTGTTTAGAAGGTGAAGAGTAATGCTGTCAAGGACGGAGTTGTGGTATCTTGGTACTTGTCACCCAAATACCAAGTCCCAACAGGAAATCCTCTGTTCTCTCTGTTTATTCTGTCCTCTGTTCCAGATGTCAAGGATGTTAATCAGCTGGGAGGAGTTGCATCTGTTCCCATGCAGGCAACTGACATTTATAAGTCTAGTGTTGAATTCTGATACAGACAGGACTTCAGTGCTAAAGAAACTATTTCTATATGATAGTACACCCTAGAAACAGTAGGAGTTGGCTCTATTTAGCCTGACCCACAGTCATCTTTTCCAACAGGTTTTTTTTTCACATGACATTTTTTCCCCAAGACTCACAGAACTTATGGTTTCTTTCATGGACATCATCCATTATGGAAAAAGAACACTGTCTGGTCTAACTGCAGAATGCTTGGGATGAAGAAAGCCTATAAAATCTATGTAGTAAACTGTCAGAGATCATTAAGAATCCTTGTGGGAGACAACAGATTGTTATACTTTACAGTGCTAATGCAGCCCCATTTGGCTCTGGAACCCCACATGGAAGGTTGGCAAGTGCAGAGTCTGCAGATTTGGCAGGGACTGAATTTGCCCTCTCTGCTGGACAGCACTGCGTCCTCCAGGACCAGCTGCCCCACAGATACTCCCCAGCAACCCCTTACCAACCTCTGGTTAAGGAAACAAAATGGAGCTCATCCCTTCCCACATTATGCAACGGAGCTGTGTGTACAAACGCTTTCATTCTCTCTGCTGATCAATCCAGGTTGTACTGTCTCACACACAGACCCACAGGTTGATCACGTCCCACATGCCTCTTTTAAGTCCTGTGGGGCCTTGCATTAATCACCCTGTTTTTCTGCCATGCCCATTTGTGTGCAACCTCTCTTCACTTGTGGGTATGAGGCGATCTTTGCATTTTTAACTAAAGGCAGCTGAAACCTGCCGTAAATTCAGGAGGTTGCCCCCTTCACATGGAGAAAGATGCACAGTGTATTTCTGTGGCAAGCTTAGCCAGGTGCCATGCTTACACTTGCAATTCCCATCCTGTCTTTCAGACTGCTTTCTTGATAGGAATTTAAGTCCAATTCTTGCAAACAATAGCTGCCTCTTGGGGAAATCTGGAGCAGCAACCTCCACCGTGCTGCAATTACAGCATCCATGAACAGGATGCTCAGCCAGACCCACAACACTTTGACTTTGCCTGTCACATGAATTGCTGGACTTGAAAAAGCTATACTTTAGTTGTTGGGTTTTTTTCCCCCCTTTACTATTACTGCCAATGGCAGAAGGGATGATGCTGGCTTGTGCCATGCCCTGGGGCATTTTGCTCTGTGCAGCCATACCCCAAACCTTCAGTATTGCTGGTGCCTTCACATAGGGGGTTTACAGAGTCCAGGAGAAAGGGATGAGAAGGGTAAGGTGAATTTTCTTTATATATTCTAATCTGAAAATGTCAATATGAGCAGAGGCGTGAATACTGTCCTAGCAGTTTTGCCTTTGCTTGATATCTTTGAACTCAATGGTGGGGGAGACAGCCATCCAAAAAGTGTGATTGGTCAGAAGAACAATGGTTTCTCTAAGTAGTTGATATTTTTGCATAGAAACATACCTTTATGCCACAGAGAACCTGCCTGCAGCCTCAGCAGATGTGACTGAAAGTCTGGGAAAAGAGATGCAAGTTTGGAATAGAAGAAATGAATGATAGTCATAGAATCACAGAGTGTTTTGGGTTGGAAGGGGCTTTAAAGATCATCCATTTACAACCCCCCTGACATGGGAAGTTTCTCAGAGCTCCATCCAAACTGGCCTTGGACACTCCAGGGATGGGGCAGCCACAGCTTCTCTGGGCAACCTGTGCCAGGTCCTGCCCACCCTTACAGGGGAAGAGGGTGGTTCTTGCTGTCCGCAACCCAGTCTGAGGCTGGGGAATCTGAGTGGAGGTCTGAGTTTATCTTCACTTAAATGCAGGGAGTCAAATGTCCCTCCAACACTCCAGGATCAGGACAACATGGAACTGTCCCATCAGTTGTGCACCTGTCCACCCTAAGATACACTTGTACAGAGCGACTAATCAGACCAGTTTCACATTATATGGGATGTTTTCACCATCAGATGAGTGTCAAGACACCCACTGAATTCATCATGTAGTTCTAAAACTTTCTTTGTGTGAGTGGTTTGAGAAGAGTGAAGAGTGTGGGTGATTAGAGGGGCTACAGAGAGTTGCTGATCATAATTTCCATAGAGCTCCCAGGAGATGCAACGATGCAGAACCTCAAACAGGTCTGTCAGGGTTACTGAGACATGCCTGGACCACTTCAATATTTGCAACGTGGCCATAAAAACTGTGCTGTAAAAATGATGCTGATGGCCATAGCCATGTTTCTTCCTTTAGAGCCAGATCCATCAAGGAGATGGATAGATCCCCATCCCACAACATGGCAGAGTGTTTAGACCAGGAATACAAACCACTGCTGTCAAAAGCAATTCTGTGTTTGCTTGATTTCAGTTCTGGCTGACATGGAACTACAGGACCCACATGCTGTGGAGGAAGATGAGGAGCACGTGCTCTTCTGGGGTCAATGAAATCCCGTCCTGTTTTGTTTGCAGTAGATTTGCAATTTTGGGGTTTCTCAACTGAAGCTACCTAGTTTGCATATAATTTCAGAACTCCAAATTAGCATAAATTTGCAGGAAAGTGTTTTCAGGTTCATTAATAATGGATGGGTGGCTACAGCATCAGTGTGTTTGCTCTCAGCTTTCAAGAGGATCAGGGTGAGCTGCACTGAGGAAACTTCTTGGAGTACTTAAATGGTTGGGGTATGAAACCCTAATAAAGCTCCAAAAAGCCAGGAAATTTGGAGTGAAGGCTGAAACTCCATACCTAGTGCACCCTACTGGGTCTTTGTATTTCAGAACACGTTACGTTTGTTCGCTGAAATATCTCCAGTATGGAACTCTTTAGGGTGGAGTTTCACCTTTAACTCTAAATTTCCTGGCATGTGTGAGTTTGAAGCACACGCTTAGCCTTTCCCCAGTGCTGTTTTTCATTTTTAATTTCCTTTTTCTTTTAAAGGAGGGACCCTGCTAGAAGGACCCCCACTAAAAAGGGACCCCACTGAAACCAAGATTGGAGTTTTTTGGCCTAATTGAGTCTTTCTGAAATTTGTTAGCAGAACTAGCTTCAGCAATGTTTTCCTACCGTTGTTTTAAAGACTCTTGTGGCCAATCCACCCCAGTGAAAGAGATCGATAAAATCTGCACCCTGCAGACCAATTATTTCAGAAGGTACCCAGATGTTTGTGCAGTATATAATAAACCTTGGAAACAGAACATCTCCTGTATATTGCAGTTAAAGGTCTGGTTCTGGCCATTGATATGGGTGAGCTGTTTGTTGTGAAATGGATTATTTGCGTTAATTCAGTAATTGCAGAAGCAGCCCGTGTTTGCTGTTGACACCTGTTGGGTTACATCAGTGATGGTAAAATAGTGGAAACAGCAGTGGTTTGGAATGAGAGCAGTGGCAATTACCTGCAATGCTTTTAAAAATAATTTTGGCCCTACATGTTGAAAAGATGTGTCATCATTGATTTGTGTGAGGGCAGCTTCAGCAGGGTTGAATTACAAGGCTTTGGAGAATAAAATTCTTTCTGCTGCCTCAAAATGCATCTTTTGAGCTACACTGCCAGTAGATAGTATGGAATAAATTTGCTTCTCATGCTATAACCTTGTTGTGTCAATAAATTGAGAACTTCAGTGAGAAGCTGTGGCAGTTGGTTTTCCCAGATCAAGGCTCTCTTGGTTTTTCAAATCATTCCCAACAGCTTTGCAAGGAGGATTTATCTTAGTGAAATGTCTCTAGGGAAATCTGAAAAGTGCTGAAGTTACTTGACATTGGGTTTGTGAGTTCCAGGTGTGCTGGGAGTGCAGAGGCCCCAAGTCTGGCTTTAAGAGGACTTGAGACTCCTGTACCCTTCCCCTGCTCATCCTTGTCATGTCGATGGCATTGTACACTTTGCATGGAAATCCCTGAAACTCAGTGTTCCTTGAGAATTTTCAAGAATTTTAATTGAATTACAAATTGAAATCCAGGGAGGATTCCTGTCACTGGGAGTCAGGTACTTTGTCACTGACCAGCTGCTCTGCAGTGGGACTGGTACCCTGCAGCACTGAGAAAATGAGGGACGCCCTGTATCCCGTGCTAAGCCAAATATTTCTCATTCCAACACATAAAAACACTTTGTCACTTTAACAGGAGACAATATTCCTCTCTTTTCACCCTTTCCAGTATGGCCCCATCAACGTCCTTGTGTTGTATTTCCAGCCTCCACTTTGTAATACAGATCGCAGCTGGTTGGTTTGAATTTCCCCTGAGTTACCCAGGATGCTGCTGAAAGCACAGGAAGAGCAGAAGTGCTTTAATAAGTTAAATCAATCAAATAACAACAACAACAAAAAAAGAAAGTAGACTAGACCTTCAAAATTTACCCTGTGACCTTTGATACTCACTGCGATGACGTCTTTGTCCTATTTCTTGAAGTGCAAGATTTTATTGGGACTTGGCAGAAGGGTGAAGTGAGGAAGACAAAGGAGGGGGGTTTTCTGAGTTGAAAAAGGAAAAAGAAAATGTCAGTGAGAAAATGGAAATACCCTGATGTTCTCCAGCCTAGTGCTGGAGCTGGCCTCTCTCTCCCTGTGTTGCAGGGAAGGGGCTCCTTTCCATTAGCTTGACTATGGCCATGTTTAATCGGTTTGCTCTGACTTGGAGCCAAGAAAGGGCTTTGCTGTGTGATGCCGGGTCCTGCGTGTGTTCAGGCAACCACAGCTGTTCCCTAGCAAGGCCTGGCTTTTGACTACTGAGGTATTTTTTTATAGCCACAGAGGGCAACTATTAATAGATGAGATTTACCAAAACACAGAGCTACTCAGAGTGGTGTGGAGGGGAAGAGGGAAAAAACACAGAAACCTGTGTGATTTATGTCAGGAAAATTCCGTGTCAAAATTATACTGGAAGATGCAGTAAAAATTAATATGCCAAGAAGGGGATTTAATCTGCTACTTGGGCCATGCCAGCATTTATCCTCCGTTAAGGATCTGCCCCATCACATGAAACATGTTGCTGAATTATTTCTTCAGGATTAAACAGCACAAATTGTACAAAGGATGAAGATAAGACACATAGGCACAAAATATCAGCCTTTCTGAGATGTGATTAAATAGCAAGAGGAAGCGGAGACATTCCTGACCCTGAAGACATTTCAGTTTGATCAGACGTGGGATTAGGGGTAAAATGTGAAGAATTCCACGTTGTGTGGTAGGAACAAACTGATCAGGAGTTTGCCTCTCTGTTTATTGATTCATTTCTAATTTCCATGATATGATGTAATGGGACTGGTGGCCTTGTCACACTTGCAAATTACATTCATGTATCGAAGATGACAGTTTAGTGAGCATTGAGCAGAAAGGAGTGAGAGGGTCAATTTAAGCTTCTTTTGCAGTCAGAACTCAGACATTGATTAAATATTATAAAATTCAGATTATATCTATTAAAAGACCAATTACTGTAATCATCTACACATTTTTGTGCACCTTCCAAAGGCATAATAAGGAATTAAATTCCCAAGCCAAAACAAGACCCACTATCAGTAGAGTGTGAGTATCAAAATCTCCCTTACACTTTGAAAGGCTTTTCCTTAAGCGATTTTGTGTTTCCTTAATTAATTAATTTGTTTTGTTCAATTGAAAGTGAGACAATGAGAGATTAACTGGTGAAAATTGTAAGTAAATAAGGAAATAGACTACACTCATTTAGAGAATGTGGGTAGACATTGGAAAGGCCAGAGCTTAGTTTGCTTCACGTGAGTGTCAGAGAGAATGGAAACATTTCCAAATATCTGGACTGCTTAGGTTTGCACAACTGGTTGAGAACAGTTACAAAACAGCATTTTTCTGTGATCTCCTGATTTCCACAAGCCTGATGATGCTCTATTCCTGTCTTCAATCCCAGGAAACACAACCCGAGGCAAAACATGGGCACGCCTGAAAAATACCGAGAATTGCATAAACTTATATTATTCGAAACACCAGAATATGTTTGGGCTTGGCATTCCTGGTTAAGGGGGTTTATTCGACCTTCATGCTGATCCTTCCCAAAATGTGGAGTGTCATTGTTATTGCTCTGAGAGCTGAGGATAAACATTGGCTGATTGTAGTTGTTGCTCAGTTAGTTCCTTAGGGAACGACCTGTGCCACCTGCTCACAACAGGTACAGACACACAGCATAGGCTTGATGGAGAGAATAACATCCTAAAGTCTTTATAATTCCAGGAGAAAAGGTAGGGGCTTCCACTAGGATTTAGAGCCTGAAAATAGGTGCCTAAATGTCCTTCCCAGCTCATACCAGGCTTCTCCATCACGCTGCATTCCTTAGCAGGCGTTCAGTCTTTCCTATTTTTATGGACATAATGTTGTTCCAAATGTATCTTATGCTTTCCGTCTGGACTAAGTTATACATCCCAAGCTCTTTGAAGTCCGTAGAAAGATTGAACTCCCAAAAATTTTGGTCCTTGGCTTGGATCTCCACATGCAGAGCACAAGTGAGGTCGAGAGCCTTCCTGAGACAAAGGGCAATAGGTGAGAGGAAAGCTCCTACAGAACAGCACTGCACCAGAGGAAAAAGAAATGTTTTGGGTAAGGATTGATGGCAACAGTTCACAGCATTATGAAAATCACTTCCCTTTTGCCTCCAGCATTTTTACCACGACTGTGTCAGTGCCAAAACCCAGAACGCGCTCACTAATTCTTCCAGAATTGATTGGTCATGATAAACTTCCAAATGCAGAGTAAAATGCTTCTGTCAGATACATTAGAGTGTTTCTCCCAGTTTGCCTGAAGAAATCAGTGCTGTTTGATTCCTCCCCTGCATCCAATTTGATTCAGAAAAGGGCTGGAAGTTCTTGGTTCCCTCCTCATACACTCAGAATTCTTCTAAGAGATTTTCTTCTGGGGATAGATTTATTCATGTGTTTTTGCTGCAAAATGTCTTATTTATGAAGGGTGATTAGACATCAGACTCTGTGATAGAGTCACCACCCCTGAAGGTGTTTAAGGAGAGACAAGATGTGGCACTTAATGCCACGGTCTAGTTTACAAGGTGGTGTTTGGTCATAAGGTGGACTTGATGATCTCAGAGATCTTTTCCAACCTAGCTGATTCTGTGATTTTTGTCTTTAAAATTCCAGCTCAAACTTTTAGCTATTCTCATCTTGATCAGACACAAAGCTCTCCTTTTATCCATCTGGAAACAACATCTGAAGCATGTCCAGTTTTTAATTTAGAAAACCATCATGAGGAGGATGGTCCAAAAGGTGCTTCCAGGATGCCTTCTCTTCCCCCATAACCGAATAAGGTGGGATATCAGGTTTTGCAAAGTTCTTGGCATGATCTTGAGCTGGCATCTGAGTTGTGGAAGTGAGGGAATTCATAACAGCCCCCCTCTGTCTTTGACAGGGAGCTGCAAGACATTTCATGCTAATAGACTTTATAAAAGTGGAGGTTTATAATTTGGGGTCGATGTGTGGGGGAAACTACAAAAATGACAACCTGCAGGTTTTGCTGGATCCTTTGCAAAGCTGGATTTGTAGTCATCGAGATCTTAAGTCCTGTAGTAGTTGTTAGTGACGTTACCAATAAATTACAGCAGCAAACCGGGGTGAAAGCTGATGTGTGGCTGAGATAAGCAAATACAGTGACAGAGGTTGCAAAGGTTATTTGCTATTTATGGGGAAATTAACCTGTGTGATCTGTCCACAGTGGTCGTACTCAGGGCAAAAGTTGGTCAAGAAATTTGCCATAAAGGAAAATCAGAGTTTTCCTCTCTTGTGTTACCATTTGACAATGGAGAACAGATCTTTGCATTCTTGTAGCCTTTTGCTAGAGGTCTGGGTTTGATTCAAGTGGATCCACAGGCTTGTGGTGCCAAAACAGGCAATTTCTGCACTCATGTCTGAAGGCCAAATATATGGGTATGATTTCCTATAGTTTACAGTTACATGCTGGATCAGTAACTGTACGTTTCATGAGCTGCCAGTCCAATTTAGCAGGGTCTTGGGAAGTGTGTCCTCCAGGGAACGCTTACAATCAGCCTTATGTTTTGGACTGATAGTGCCTGTTTTCTGGTACACGTGTTAGCAGATCCATATGTGAGGAAATCCACACGTCCTCCCATCCAGCCAATAACCTCTCTATTAGCTGTGACTGCTGCCCACTGCTTATTTAAGGAGTACAGGATATTTTCTGCTTGACACATCCCCAAGTACAAGAACCATCCTCTTTCAGAAAGACACATGAACAATGGGGTTTGCTTTTCCTGGGATCTGTGCAAAAGTTGCAGGTCCTGAACAGGTTTAAAAGCCAGAGAGTCTGAAAGTTCTTGAGCGTTTGAGAAAGGCACATTTACATATTTCCCCCTGCTGCTTGTCTCTGGCTCAACAGGGAGAAATGGGCAGGATTTTGATGTGAAGGAGTTCACTGTGTCAGTGGTGCCTGTTACAGCCACTGCTGCCATGTTTTGTTGCATTTTAAAAGCACCCTGTCCACAATATTTTCCTTCTGCAACTCTCAGTTATTTTCTTTGCAGGTGTGTTGTTGTTTCTGCCAGGTCACCTGGCAATTTACTGTGGATTCTGGGAACTTCAAAGCTGAACGTTCTTATGTAAAATTTCTGTTTCAGTGACTGACATTTTCTGTTTCCTTGTAATCTCTTCACGGCTGGGAAACAGCTTGTGTAGATCTCATAATATTTAGTAGTAGATGATTCAATTTTCTTTTATTTTTCCTTAAAAAGTGTGTCAAGACTTTGCTGTTGAAGATAGAGACTTCTAGGTATGAATCACCAATATCCCTCAAAAAAAAAAAAAAAAAAAAAAAAAAAAAAACCACCAGAAGCCAAATACAGCTAAATATTAGTCCTTTGTTGTTACAGGGAGAAAAAATAACTCATGAATTTTGAAAATGGGAGGCTTTTAGTGCCAGGGCACAAGCTTTTCTTGGTTTCCTTGAATTGAGGTCTTCATGTTCTTTGTGATCTCACTTGGGTGTCTCTTACCCTTTCCTGCATAAGATGAAATAAGAGGAAATTTCAACCAGTCTCATTTGAATCAGGTTTTAATTTCTTTCTCAGAAAAGAGGAAGATTGGGATTATCCTAACCATAAGCTCTTGATGATCTGCCCACAGCAGCAGGACCAGCTTCATGCACAGCCATGCCAGGAGGCTAAAAAATGACATTTGAAAGTCCACGAGTTACAAAAATAAAACCAGAAAAGAAGCGGCATCTCCAAAGCAAAAGTGATGTTTTGCAAGCTGCATATTTGGACTGGTTATTTTGGCCCATCAACTCCAGAAGGGCCTGCAATAAACATGCTTGGTCCTTCGTAGTTATATGTGATTTAATTTTATTTTGTTGTTGATCTCGGCCTGATTCCAAGTCGCTCTTCATTCCAGTCGCAATGTATATCTCACTTTGTGGCACGGGGTTTATGTGCAGGGAGGATTAGTGTCAAAAAGTGAGATGAAAGGAGCAAAGAATTTGATCTTGTTCTTTTTTCATGCTGCATTTTTTGCTGTGTGTTAATTAGGGAAGATGCTGAAGGACCAGCCCTTTAAAGTGCCAGCTGCACAGCCGGCAGGGACAGTGCCACATGTCACCCTTGTGCAGGAGTAAGTGCAATCTCACTGTGAGCACCCCATGGCCACAGTGCCCCCCACCCTGGCCTGTGTGCAGCTTCCTAGAAATCCCACATAGTCCCACGGTGGGACCCACTCGAGCCCACCCAGACAGGGTCCTGACCCATCCCACCTGCCTGAGGTTGCTCCTGCAAGGGCAGATGGCACAGGGAGCTGAAGCCCAGGACAGAGCAGGATCCATTCCATGGGGTAACCTCATGCTTTCCATGGGCTCTAAAGATGGGACACAAAGCATTTCCCAGTGCTCCAGAAGTATCAAACCAAGCTTCCTCCAACTATGACTCCCACAGGTCCCACCAGCAAGGCACG
>JAWWEU010000038.1:7955254-8069750 GCA_035583155.1 Acropternis orthonyx | reverse complement strand
TGTTTTCACTGTATTTCTGAATCTGAGCCCAGGTTTGTGAAGGGTTTGGCAAGGATTTACAAACCTTTGAGAGAATCCGTGTGGAGATCTGAGGAAACCCGCCTCCCTCCTTAGAAAACAAGTTGGCCAGAAATTGGGCAAAAATTGGTCGTTTCAACTGAGGTTTCCTTTGAGATGTTGGATTTGAACCTGAAACTGCACTTTGAGAATCAGATTTTGCTCTGACTAACTCTAGATTTACCCTGGAGCAAATACATCACAGTCAGTGCTGATACTGTTGTGCAGCCCAGAGAGAGCAGAGGTTGGCTCAAAATGCAGGCTCACATGAACTAAACCAGGAGAGAACCCAGCACAGAGTTTGGAGTCGTCCAAGCATCAGATTTATTCCAACCTGTTGCTGTGGTTCAGCCTGTTGAGTAGATTTTGCATTTACAGCATCCATAAGTTACGTGATTGCATGGAATAAAACTGTATCCCTCATTGGAAGTCTTTGCCTGAGCAGGGTTGTGCCATTAGGGTTCTACAGATGATAATACTGACTTTTAGAACTTAGTAGCAAATAATTTCCTTTGTGTACGGGGTGGTTTTTTTTCCCTTGCAGTCCTATGGATTTATAGATCAAAAAGTCACAGTAGAAATCTGTTTATTTCTAGGACCATCCTGATGGAAAGCCAGTGTTTCAAAGTAAATGGAATGTTGTGAAATGTTGTAAAATTGCCCTACTTTTGAGCAAGGAGGTGCTCTCAGTTTCTGTTGCAGGATAAAGAAAGCCCAGACCCAAAGGTTTCCCCTTTTTTGCACAGTAAAACTCTTCTTTCTATATTTTTTTAAAACAATATTATTTAATAGGGTGAGTAAAGTCTGAGTCACTGTCCTAATGCTAGAATTAATTCAGTTTGGAAAAGGGCAGCCTGGGATAAATGAATACCCAGTATTTTGTAGCCATGTGGGCTTTTATTTTGTAATATGTGTTGCTTAGGCTCAATCTGAACTGCAGAACCTGTCACTGATGGAAAAAGCCCCTTCTTCATCTTTAACTAGCTCACCTGGTGCATTAGCAGTGTCACAGAGTTCAGCACAGGCTACCAAACCTACCCAAGGAGCTGGATTTATATTTGAACAATTATCTTAAGTGGCCTTTCTTGGATCCTTACTGTTACTAATTTTTTTTGCCAAATCTTTTCTTCTTTCTTGTAACGGGAGATCAGATTTGGGGGCTGGAGAGGACATTTTGCTACAGTGGATAAACCAAAATTCTTTCAGAGCTGCCAAGCCTGCATGTGCTGACAGTGCTTGTAATTTATGCTTGTGGACATGACCCAGTGACTGCCTGGTTTGGATGCAGTCGGAATTACAGTTACGCACTTGGATTTCAGTGTGAATGCAGGCAGTGATCTGGACCTAAACTAGAACCCAAAGCCTTTCACTCACAATATTTTGGCTCCACTTTATTTCAGGCTCTGTCCCAATCACTGAAAGATTTATACCTTTATCAATAAATTACCATGACTTTTACTACACTTACACCAATGTCTTAAATTAACACTAAACTAAATGTAGATGAGGCAGACTTCCTGCTGCACATGATTTATGGCAATGTGTCTGAAATGACGAGCAAAATTGAATCTGCCAGCAAAAGCAGCTCTTTAACATCAGGTCAAACAAAAATTTTATCACAGGTCCTCTGCCTAAGGTTTTTATGTTGTCTTTTTTTTTTTTTTTTTTTTTTTTGGTTAATTGTTTTTTGTACAGGTTTTTGATAGAACTGTAACAGGCATAAAATAAATAAATAAATAGATATTAAAAATATTTGGAAGTCTGAAGTCTCTACTGTGTCTTTATGTCAGGCTGGAGGTGACAGACAGGACAAACGTGGCAGTGACATGGCACTGATAAGCTCTCAGCTTGAGGGCTGTGTCCCATTTTGATGATCTGCCTCTGGGAGAGATGTGGAAAGTGAAGACAAGAGCATCAGAGGTCTTTAAAAAAAATCAGTGGGAGAGGCTGGGGAAATAAGGTGGGCTTAGCCCAAAAATTAAATGGTTTACAGGAGATATAATAAGCTTTTAAAGAGGTTTGGTAAAGCAGAAGGGGATCTGATCTCACTGTCTATGGATAATGGCACTAATAGTCATGCAAAAAATGATTCAGATACACCTTGAGTAAAAAACTTCCTGACCATAAAGAAATTGAAACATCGGCTGCAGGTTGCTGGGGCAGTGACAGAGTCCCTGTCATGTGTGGTCTTAAGTGTGAGCTACATAAAACTGTACTTGGTGTGACTTCCAGAGATGCCCCAGCTCTGGGGTGCAGGGCTGGCCCGAGCAGCCTCTGGACATGCTTTACAGACTTGTTTTTCTCTGACTCTCTGGCAGAAGACAAAAGGCAGCTTATACACTGGCATCAACACTGTGTCTCCAAAAGGAGAGTTCCGTGTCTAACCACCCAAGACTGAGAAATCACAGGGGGAAAAGCTAAATTACAATTGTGCACATCTGCCAAATGGCCCCATTTCAAGGTCAGCTTTCAGTGCTGTTGCAGTCGTGGCTCTTGCCATTATCTTCAGGAAGAACACCATTTATCTCAAAGCTGTTCTTGCTGTTCATTGCAGATGCTGAAATCTCTGTGTGGACACTGCACCCTAAAATCTTGGACTCTTCATGCTGTCTGGACAACCAGGACAGACAGTGGGTGCATGTCCACATAATGATTGCTGTGGTTTTTGCTCCTCTAATGAGTTAGTGTCAATCCTGGGGTCCAGGATGAGAGCTGGAGGGACAAAGGGAACACCCAGACCTGTCAGCCACACCCTGTTGGGAATTACACCTGGATTTGTCACAGGTTGCTGGCAGGTGTTCCAGGGCTGTCCCAAAAACCTTTCTGTTTTTTGTCAGCTGGGTTGACAGCTCTTCTGAGAGCAGATACAAGGAGTCTTGGGAAGAAGAGTCACTCTGTCCTACCATATGCTGAGCACACCAGGTAAAGGGTAGGACATTGTGTGTCATCACTGACCATGGAGACATTTTGAGGCTGCCTTCCCAATTCAAGAGATGCTGTTGGGTTTGGTTGTTGTTGCTTGGGGGTTTTTATAAGGATGAAATGTAGTGCCTTCTATTCCTAACAGACTCATCAGGCAGATGGAGAACATATTCCACAGTGAACAGAAAGCAAAGTTCCTATTCTGTGTTTGGATGGGATCTTGCAAATAATCCCTTAAGTACTCTGTTTGTTTTCTTGCTGTAAAGTGACACTTGTCTTTGAAGGAAAAAACTGAAACAAAGTCAAATAGAGAATAACTCTGAGCAAGCAGTAGGAAACATTTCCTAACAGTAAGGGCTGGAAGGCTCTGTGTCCTTGCAGAAAGAGCCATAAGTGCAAGAAGCTGCACCCCAATCACATTAGGGAAACCACCGTCTGACCTGGAAGAAAAGGAGGAGGAAGAGTTTCCAACCCAGTAACAGAACTGCTTGACTCTAGTCACCAAGGCCAGATTTAATACGATTAGACCTGACACCAACTGAGTTTAAAAGCCATTGCCAAATGTGGTTGTGGCTCAGCACAGAGATTTGTGGATGGGTTTCGCTTTGGAGCTGAGGTCCAGCAAAGGGAGCTCCTCACAGTGGCCCTCATGGGCAGGTGGGGCTGGTGGCCAAGGGCTTCACCTCATCACCTGGGGACAAGCCACGGCCCAAATGGACAGGAAATGGGTTTGACAGATGAGACAGGCACGGGGATAATGGGTGGTGTGACTGATGGGGTGGGCTGTGGGGTGGGTAGGGATGCCAAGGGATGCTGCTGGATGAGCTGAGGACTCCATTAGACTGAAACTGGAGCACTGTGTGGGACACATATCATTGATTGAGGGCTGGGGCTTACTGGGCAAGAGCGAGCTGCTGCACAGTGCAATTTCAGAGGGCTATTTACACTGCAGTGGAGGGGAAAAGCAAACCAAAGCCATGCATTGGATAAATAAGTCGATGAAAAGATCTGGGTGGGAATGTGCACATTCCCTGATATGATTTGGTGTCCCAAATGGCCTTAAACAGCCCATAGAACGTCTATGTCTAAAACAGATTCCAGCAGAGGAGACCTTTTATGATGCACTAATAGGCTCATTAGGCTTTCTGAAGCAAGCCACGCTCACAGCATCGTATGTTTTTTCCATTACAGGAATTACACGTGTTTTGTTGTGCTTTGGGTTTTGTTTTGTTTTCCACATAGACTTGCCCTGACAGTTCCCCCATTCAGGTTTATATTGGAGGTACCATCTCGAGCCAATGAATTTTATGAAATATGTTGCTGGCACTCACAGAGAGATGCATAAAGGAAATATTCTAATGACAGTTGGAAAGGCTTTGATCCCTTTCCAAGACTGCACTCATGTCTTTGAAATGCGAGTTTGGCAGTGCTGGAAAGGCTGGGCTCTTTGGCTCTCTTTGGCACGAGCCCATGTGACAGACATTATGTCCTCTATCAGGGGACCCACATAACCTTGAGAAGCGTAAGCAATGCTCGCAGATCACGTTGGGTCAGATAGTCTGGGCTGATAACAAAGCAGCCGAGGCAGCAGGGGGGAGTCAGCCCAGTCCAAAGCAATAACTGAAAACTATTTTGACCTGGTAACTGTTGGGTCTGCTGCCTGCGGCTACAGAGTTGGACATGAACTGCAAAAGTAGTTAATTTATACCTCCTTGAGTGTAGGAATGTGGTGATGATGGATAGGGATGGGAGGTTATTAGAAACATGGGGAGGACGGAGAGGATGGAATTCCAGCTCGTGTTTTTATCTCTTACACACACGCACGCTGGTTCCTTACATGCTCTTGGCTGCCTTGTGTGTGTGCACAATCCAAGTCCTCACTTACACACTCACACCTCTGTTCCTGCACATGCAGGCACATGTTCACACTCTTACAAGGGATTTGCCTGAGCTAAGGTCTTGAGCATGTTTACGTGCTGGGGGTTGCCGACTGCTTTCACAAAGGAGTTTACATTTGTTTCCTTCCAAACATGATCTATTTACACCTACTCCCGTACAGATCCTTTGCTAAAAATCCTCTTGGCATTCTGTTCTTCCACCCCTTGAATATATTCTGCTCACTCACAGCCTTCCCCTGGCTATCAGAGAAGTAATGGTCAGAGAAGTGCTATAAAACCAAGTCCAAGACTTAGTATGGTGGATTTACATAAGGCATGAGTCCAGTGTCAGTGATGCATTGACATCACTGGCCAGTTAGTCAAATGCTGTCTGCTCTGGATGTTTTCTGCAGTAAAAATCCATGTAGAAACAGCCCTAGATGCTGAGGCACATGGGCTGTATGCAAGTGGGAGAGCCATTGTGCACTGAGATAAATGGGCATAGGATTGTGTAAACGATAAGCAAAGAGACAGCTGAGAATAAAGATATATTAGTTTAGATTATTTGAAACCATAAGAGAAGAGTGAGGATAAAAATGGTAATCTCAGGAGAGGAGTTGGATTATAGTTGCTCCTACAGGGATTTGCATACACATAAAGCATTTGCATCCAGAGTCAACAGCCACCGTCTCAGCGCAGGCAGCAGGACTTTCCTTCCCACTGAGAGATAAACACACAAACCTTGTTCTACTCAGACACACTCAGTGCTTCTGTTTCTGCCCTTCTTTCTCTTGCACCATGTATCACAGCACTCCCTCATGCTCTCTTACACTTTTGCTCACTCTCTTTGCTGCTGCCATAGGTGCAGGTGTACACACCGACCCCTTTCCATGTGCACATTCCTGTCAGGTGTTCCCCCCAGTGCCATTACACTGTCATCTGGAAAAGGTCTCGTATATAATTTCAAGCTATTACCCGCAGATGTGTCTAGGGATGAGGCCATGCTTGGAAAAGATGTTTTCAAAGGCACCAAGATGATCCAAGAAGTAGATTGTGAAGAGTTTCAGAGCATTCTGCAGATCCATGCAGGACAAGCTTGAGGAGTTAAGGGGAAGGCCTGTGTGTTTTCCATATGTTGGGAACATTGGAGAGATGAGAAATGTGTAAAGGGTCACAGTGCTGACCTGTCCTTCAGGATGTCATCTGCGTTGGATAGGAAGATAAACACTCTATGGAATGGAAACATACCCTTCCACTGGTGTCCCCAAAGAGCACGTCTTCCTCTGTGAGTCAGCGAGGGCCTGGGGACACCCAGCCATGATCTATTTTGGAGGCAATGACTTCAGCAAGTGGCAGGGGAAGCTATTGTGGAAATATGAATGTGTTTTCCACTGGGGAGTCCTCCAGGGAAGGACAGAAAGATCTTGGTGCTGAGCCAACTCCCCTATTTTTTCTTCACCCTAGTGGGAACAAAAGCCTTGCAAAGTATGCAGGGAACCCTACTTAGTGCTTGTGAGTGTTTGAGAGCTACGTGAGCCCTGCACACACCCATACACACACAGACTAGGGGACTTGGGGAAGAAGCAATCAACCTGCTCAAGGCCATCATGGTGTCCTTTCCTTATGAGCTAGTCAACTGTGCTTGACTCAGTGTGATCTCTTTCTGTTGTTTCCATCTGAACACAGCACAAGGTGTCCCTCATTCAGCTGTTGTATTACCACAACACTTCATATCAAAAGGGAGTGTGAGCTGGAAACAGAGAACCAATGGGTTCACTGTTTTATTTTGCTTTCTCCAGCTTTGCTGTGAGTTAGACCATTGTGGTACCATTTAAAGCTGCATTGCACCATGGTCTACACATTGTAGCAGCTCCTGTATTCCAGTATTGACAAAGTCTACTCTTTCAAAGGAGTGAAAAAAGTACTTCCAACAGGCATCAAGATTAAGGGATTGGCTTTGTTTGCCTGCAAGCAGATTGCTCTGTAACCTCCAGACATCCCAAAAGCTGCTCACCCTGGAGGGATCTTTGTCATGAGCTGGTACCACTCCTGTGGAGAGCTCTTATCAGGAAACCTCTTGGCACAACTTTGCTCATTGGAAACAGCAATTCCCAACCAGCCATGGGATGTCAGGGTTAGGCTGTGTCCATCTCGGCATGAGTGACTGCCACTGGTGCTAAGAGTTAGTTTTTGTGCCAGCCTGAGATTGTGAAACTTGTTATTGTGAAAGAAAATTAGAGGTAACAATAACAAACAGCTTAGAGGAAATGTGCAAGGTAAATGCTGGTGTAAAAAGATTTACTGACCGTATTACTTGGTTAATTACATTCATAATAAATAGATTCCTATACTTATCTTGAGATTGTGGACAGCTTTATGTATTTACCTTGGATTTTGTGGCCTTAGTTAATCAATGGCCTGAAGTGTTAGATGAAATTCACTATATGAATGCAAAGTAATCAAAGTTTGGGAGTGCGTTATTAAAACATTTCAGGTGATTGATACACAAGATATTCGAAGATCTTTGCCTGGATTGCAGACTGCCTTCAGTATTTTGTTGCTTTTGTGTCACCTTTAGAGAAAAAAATGCTTTTCTTTTTCTACAGGGCATACTTAGATGTCAATGAACTAAAGAACATACTCAAACTAGATGGATCCACACACCTCAACATCTTCTTTGCCAATTCCTCTGAGGAAGAGCTGGCTGGAGTGGCAACTTGGCCCTGGGACAAAGAAGCCTTGATGCATCTAGGTGAGTGATAAAGATGTTTCTTCTTTGTAAAGCATTCTTTTGAGGCACTAAGAAGGAAAGACAAATATGTGTTAAGCTCTGTTCTGATTTCTTATCATTCCTCTAATATATAGTCAGGGGAAAAAAAGTATTTCACGATTCGCAGATACTGGCTCACAACCAGGAAAATATTAGGTTATAAACCCAAAGCATATTATGGTATTTGTAGATGATGTCAAGCTGAAAGTATTTCACCTTTTAAGTGAAGCTACTTTACAGGGCATTCACTCCATGGGAGCAGTTTGCAAAAAAGATTGGGGGATAGGTGTGGGGATACCAGACAGAGGTGAATCTTTAACCTTAGCCTGTCACGTTCTCATCCTCAGTTCACTAAGTATTCAATTAACTTTCCTCACAAACTGTAGTTAAAATCTGCTGCTATTTTTCTCTACCAATGTGCAAAAGAGCAAACCGCTGAGAGCCTGTATTTCTAATGTTCATTTGAGTGGAACTGGAAAGAGTTTGCTGCCCTGCAGACTGCCCTGAGCGTTTCATAACAAGTTTGCTGAGCGTGGCTGCTGGAACCCAGGGCTCCAGACAAAGCCCTGCAACCTCCCCAATGACTCATTGCCACCTGCAGTGCCACTGGACTTGTGTTCCTTGCAAAAAGTCAGATGAGCCTGAAAAGGCTCAGAAGGCACTGACTGAGTCTGTATGTGCCTCTCTTACCTGCACAAAGCTCCCTCGGGCTGCAAACCTGACCTGGTCATCTCCTATGAGCAGGGATTCTCACGGGTTTTCCAGATATTTCTCCAGCTTGTCCAAACATTCCTAGACCGGAAGAGAATCCCAGTTTCAGCCAATTTAAGTCTTTGTGAAAGGCTGTTTCAGCCAGTTTTTGTATTACCCAACCTCATGTTGAGCAAAATAATAATAATAAAAAAGATATGATGAATATAAACATAAATGAGGAGAGCAAAATACAGTGTTTATTATCCTAAAACATGCAATGAGAGCTGAGCTGTAGCCGTCAGTCAGGGAGGCTTTTCCACGCTCAGAAATACCCCAAAACCAAGATGTTGTCATGCCTTTATAGTCTCCTGTCTCCACAGCAGAGAGAAGCTCCACAATCAGACCAAGCAGTTGGAACTGGCTTCCTTCCTTCACTTAGTCAATGTTTTATTACAACACCCAGCTCTGCAGCTGCTCTGGAAGAAGTGTGAGCAAACTTCCCTTCCCAAGGCCTGGCAATGACACACATCCAGTCTCCTGCTGAGCTCAGCTGGAACTGAAGCCACTTCCACTCTGCCTTGCCTACAGCCCCAACTCCACGGGCTCCTGCTGGGAGCACCCAAACCAGAAGGTTCTGTAAATGCCCTCCCCAGGGCAACATCTGGCAAAAACAAGGACAGCTCTTAACCTCAGCCTTGCCCAGCACCCACAGTGATGTTATTTCTATCACTCTGGAGGACCACAACACCCTAAGCCAGCACTAAGCCCCACAGTAACTCTGCTTCTGCTTGTGCAAGAGTGTGGCTTGCTGGTGGGAAGCATTAGCCCAAGTGCCACTGCCAAAGTGGAATATGGCTGCAGTAGAGCTGAGCCTTCCCTAAATGAGGATTTTCACAGCTTCCCTTGATGTTGTCGTGGGAGGGAGCAGAGAACAAGGCGAGAGCTCCAGAGCACCAAGAAGAACCTTCTGCAAGAGGGCTGGGGCTTGCCCAAAGCCCTGATGAGGTCTTCTGTCACTTCGTTAAGCTAATTGTCAACATCATGCCTGAGCAAAACAATTTAAATTCAGCTCCTACAGTGTATTGACAGAGTTCATTGACCAAAAAAAAAAAAAAATTCTCACAAGTTAAAAAAACAAGTCATTGACAACAGATTAAAGTTGACTTGCCATGGGAAAAAAAAAAGCAAAGAAATAAATAAATAACGCTCATAATTTCCTGTCATAATAGCCCTCCCAGACCCGTGCTTGGTTTGTAAGAATTCATCTTTAATCTTTTTTACTCTCTTCTATAAATCCAATATGTACTTAATAAAAAATATGAAATATGTCCTGTGGTGCAGATCTAAAGGCTGGGATAGAGATTGTCTGGGTGAGAGAGTTTATCTTTTCTGTAAAACTGCAATTGATTTAGATTCTTGACAGCTGTGAAAAATATAAATTTTCAACAAAGGCAAAAATAAAATCTTCCTCTCCAGCTGCCTCAGAGTTCTCGAATGCCAGAACAATTTACCCAGCCTTTATTGAAGGCACATCCTGCTGGAATTTCACCAATAACTCCTGCCACTGGGAAACTAACTCTAGAATTATCTTTGGGATAGAGACCCCCACAAAACATACCAGAGTACTCTTTGGATGTAAATAGTTCCACCTGGGTAGAGAATTAGAACATTTATTGTATGTATATAGATAGAGGGATACAAGGAACATGGGAATATTGTGGGGCTGCAGACTGGTAGGTCTGCATATAATTAATTGGGAATGTGGAGAATGAGTGTAAGGAGCAGCTCAGTGCTGTGAGAAGGATGTGCAGCTCTTACATGTGACATAACAGACATGATGTTGCAGCATGATATATTTTATTCACTCTTTTGTCTACATATTTAAATTTTCTGGGTTTTTTTTAACACTATGTATTTGTTTGTACATGACCATGGGACTCCTCTCCACCACGTGCTGGTGCTCAAAGGTAAAATGTTTTCTCTCCTGCTGTTTACGTGAGTGTTTCTTCAGGACATGCAAAGTGCTCCTTCCTCTTGCTTCAGCACTGATAAAATTTCATCTGGAGTAGTGTTTGTGTTTCGACGCTGTTCTCAGAGGAAAACATTAGGAAACTGGGAAAATCAAAGGAGAACCAGCCAGGGAGGTCTCGAAAAAGGGTTGAGCTACAAGGGAAGGTTGAAGGGATTACAGTTATTCAGATGGAAGGAAAAAAGCCTAAAGAGGGCATGATGACAATCTCATAAAAGCTGCTGAAAGGGGAGGAGAATCCTCTTTTCCTCATATCTGTGCGAGGCAGGACTTGAAGTCATGAACTTAAATTGCCAAAAATCAATTGAGATTAGATGGAAGTTAAATCCTTGCAGAATAAGGATACTGAGTGTTGACGCTGATTGCGGGGGCAGTCACATGTCAGAGGTTGTAAAGAGGTGTTAGGCCAATATGTGTGAGGGATCCTATGGATCTAACTGGTTCTATATTGTTTGAAGGTGGAATTTAGATGACTTCTTTAGGTCTTCATGGTCTTATTTTCCTCTGATTTCATGGTTATTACAACCAAATCTCCAGGCAGATGAGAATGAAGAGTCTATGGTGCATCAGAACCTAGTGATCTCACCTTCCCTGCACTACAGTAACTGATAAAGTCCCTCCTGCCAAAACCTTTTCTCTCCTCATTGTCACTAAATTATTAGTGTACCATGCCCAGGATTTATATTCCCAGTACAAAGGCTCCTCTTCTCATGGTAGGCAATATACAGCAACAGTTTTAAATAAAGGCTTCAAAAAGTTGAGGTCAAAAAGCTCAATATAGAAAAGAGTTATATATCTCTTGAATCCAAATGTACAGCTAACTGAACTAAAAATATAATTCATATGATTAATTCAGTACACTGTAGAGCCTCACTAATTTACCATTTGCTTATTTACACATCCCATAATTCATACAACAAAACCCCCACAGTTGGTTTTCTTTGCAAACATTTAAAAACCATGCAGTTCTTTTAGAATTATCACATTCCAGGATTTCATATTTTTTGACACATTAGACTTATGCATATTCATCAGTGGACTGTTCAGCTCAGATCAAACCAGGCTTGTCTGAGGATATGAACAGAGTTTCTGACAGTTCATTCAGAGCTGTCTACACAACATCCTGCAAAAACTGTTCCAGCCTTGGGTGTACTCTGTTATCTTTGTCCTGCTCTTAGTTTGCAAATATTGGTGCAACCTTCTGCAATTTTCTGGGTGTTTCAGACATTAATAGGCTTCTCTCATATCTTTACTCTGTGGAATAATATACAGAGAGTGCTTCTGGTATGTTTTGTTTGACTCCTGGTATCAAATACATTGCTTACACTTATCTGAGCAGAATTGCACTCTTCAAGCACATGGAATTGTTTGAAATTGCATAGCAGGAAGTAATTTCACGCAGGATTTTCCTCGAAGTTAACAAAAATCCAAATTGAGAATATTCAGTTGAAAGATCTGATTTTCACTGTGGTTTTGGTTTAGGATGCTGGGCTTTGTCCTGTGATTCCTCATCATTAGAGCGCCAGATTAAGGGTGAGATTAAACCTTTCTGGACAGGCAATGTGCCTGATTGTGCAAAAGGTTGGCTGGCTATAGAGGACCCAATGAAATGCCAGTGGATCTGCCCTTAGGATTGTGTCCCTTTCCCTTGCTGTTTGAGGAAGACAAGGCAAACCTAGAAGCTGTTCTCTTTTCCCCTTGCAGGTGGCATTGTGCTGAATCCTTCTTTCTATGGAATCCCTGGCCACACACACACGATGATTCATGAAATTGGGCACAGCCTGGGGCTCTATCACGTCTTCCGGGGAATCTCAGAGATCCTGTCCTGCAGCGACCCATGCATGGAAACAGAGCCCTCCTTCGAGACTGGGGACCTCTGCAGTGACACCAACCCTGCTCCCAAGCACAAGCTGTGTGGGGATCCTGGACCAGGCAATGACACGTGTGGTTTTCACAGCTTCCTGAACACACCATTCAGTAACTTCATGAGCTACGCAGGTACTGGGGGTTCCTTGGCTTGTTGGGGATGGTCTGTGGTTGGGTAAGAACAAAGAATTGCAGTATTCCCTCTGATTTCTACAGGCCATTTCATGTGGGGCTTTATGCTGAAGTGTGGGCGTAGATCTAGAACCAGGCTTGATGAGGGATCAGACTTGATGGGCCTCAGGAATCCCTTCCAGTTCTCCTTTCCTTTTTTTCCTAGTTTTCCACCACTTTGCATAGTTTCACATGAAGACTGGACAGAAGGTTTGGGGGAGGGAAGAAATGAGATAAGCATTAAGAAAACAGCTTCTGGAGGCTCTACAGCAAATCTGACACCCTATTTCCCTGGGATCTGGCTGCCTCATCTGTGAGATACTCCTTGAAAAATCCAACTTCAGAGATTGTTTACCCTCTCCCAAGGAGATATTGACTGTCAGCTGAATATTGATACCACCAAGGCTGTAGTTTAAATCCGTGATAGATGGAGAACTAATGAGACACTGGTCATGCCTCCAGGTGTCTGTTGAAATGCCATGTTTAGCTTTGATTTGGAGTCACTGTGGTTCAACCGGAATCACTCACATCTGAATTTCATCATTGGAGTGGGAACAGTGGGATTCTGCCTGGTCTAGCAGTGTGCTGATTTGTACTGGGAATGCAACTACAGAGGCTCTGTATAAAAGTGGTAAAATCACTCCTGAAGAGGAATAAGCCCCTTAAGCACAAGCTGATGTGGTTATACCTGTGCAGGTGTCTTCAGGCACAGCTGTGCTGCCCAGGGATGCCAGCTCCTGGCACACCAGACAACAGAGTGTACAACAAGGAGAGCATGGGCTCCTGAGGCCCTGACACATCAGATGGGGATGGGGTTGGGTCCTTGCTGCACCTCTATAAGTTCAAGGGGAGTTGAAAAATCCTCTGTTATTTTCCAGAAAGAACAGGGGATACCTTGACTAGTATTTCCCTTTATTTAGAGTCACAGGTCTCTCTGTGATGAAGGTCTGTGACAGTGAGCTGACAGCATCAACAACACTTTAAAGGCAACCAATACACTTACAGACACTGAAGGGCACCTTTATGCTCCAGGCAAAAACACAGATTGCCCACTCAAAAGGTCACAGGAGTACTTATTCTGTAATAAAACTGTAGAGAAGCAAAGTGTTTAATGTCATCTGGGGCACGAATTGAAATGATTTATAACAGAAATGTTTTTATGCCCTTTGTGGCACCAGCTAAAAATGATGCTTAGTATTCTCTTTATTTTTCTATTTGTTTGAAGGGTGTTTTTAGGGACAAACACACCAAATCAGCTCCTTGGTGTGCTCTGCAATGTGGTGCCTGTGGCAGGGCAGGGATCCTGCCTGCCTGATACAGCCTCCTGTACCGACCCACAGATAAGTCAGGGCCACTTCAGACAACAATATCCCTCCACCCAATATTCTGTGGGGATGTGAGGAGGGGTGGACCATGCTTGTTTCAAACACTGAGCTCTCTTCTTCCAAAGAGAACTTGCCAATTGACTCGGAAGCTGAGACAGAGGCAGACCAAAGAGATACCTCTCTGCTCCTGGGGGCTCCACATGTGCTGGTGTTCTGAGCTGAAACCCTTTTTTCTCTCTTGAAAAATTAAGTGAAGTGACATGATAGATATCTCTGGAGCTCATGCATGAATATGTTTGCTTTTCTGTTGTTGCCAGTGGAGTAAAATATATCAGGATATCAAATTGCTGTGGAAATACCTTTGAAACATGTAGCTTGAGGTCATGTAGCTCTAAGAATTGCTTTTCTTTCCTTTCCTTTCTGTTTTGCTGCTTATGTACAGCTTCATCATATTCTGTTTGTCTGTCCCTGTCTAACATCCATCTGTCCAGTTGCCCCCCAGCTCTGAGCAAAGCACTGACTTAATGGGTAACTTTTATTTCCCTGGAATAACAAGTTTACGATGTCCAGAAGATTAAGTAGTGTGAGAAATAGGACTTGCAAATTATTTTTACAAGTCCAAATATCCGTGCTGTTCCCAAATAAAAGATAAGCTGATCTTTTAGACGACTTTTTATGAAATCATTAAGAATTCTGCCTCTGAACTCTAGTGGACTAATCATCCCAGCAAAGTATTGAATTTCTCTAATAATTACTTTATCTGAAGATCTTGTGACTTTCTTGATATTGAGTGAAACACCTTTCTCCCTCTCCCCTCCTCCCTTCCCCTCCCCCAGGACACAGCCTGTGCTGATGTTTAAACAGATTGAGAATGCAGGTCATCTTTCTCCTGTGCCATTGTCTCACTGCTTTGTCCTATATATATTTTATTGTTCCTTTATGATGGCTATTAAGGGCCTTTGTCTCTTTCAGTGCTTCCGTGAGGAATATTTATGGCTTTTACAACGTGCTCAGGGGTAGACCATTGATAATTATTGAGGAAATCCAGAGATGTCATATTAAAGCAGCTTTTTGCATACCCACAGGGATTTGTAGATATTATCAAGCAGGAGGTGTCTGTCTATCTGCTGTGCATGTTTGCTCAGAGGAGGGTCCCTGCTTGGTGGAACTGGGAGAGATGCAGGAGAACATGTGAACTGGTGTGTCCTTCCTGCATTTGGAGCAGGATCCCAACCGGAGCTGTCTCCTTCTGCTTGCATCTCTGGGAAGATGTGGGCAGGTTTTAAATTACCCAGCAAGTACACACTTCTCCTTAGCACAAATTCATATTTTTTTTGTTCCCCTGGAGTACCACACAGGACTGACTTGAAAACATCAGAGCATCCAGTGATGCTGGTCCAATACTGAAGTGCCTGAGCAGCCTTTGGTGACCTGCATCTTCCCTGAGAAGAGCAGAACTTGACCTGGGCAGAGCTGTCGTTGTTTGTATCGCAGCAGTGTTTACAGGTCCCAGCTGGGACAAGAGATGTGCTGGGCTGGGAACTCTGTAGGCACATGTGAAGAAACACTGTGTATTTTCAAGAGCTTTCCATCTGATGGGAAGAGTACCAGAAAAATGGTTAAAGTGCTAACATCAAGTTCCTCAGTGTAGCTTTTCTGGGTAAATTTGCACAACATATTTATTCCCTCTGTGATCTGCACAATAGAGAAACAGCAACTTTCTATTTCTCTGGGGCATTGTAGTTGTAAAGTTGTATGGTGTTCAGAGGGCACTCGATGTGTTCTTGTTGCCAAATCATGAATGAGGAAAACAAGATGAAATGAGAAATGGGTATTTATGGGAAATCAGCCAGCACAGTTATTTCTTCATTTTGAATGAAAAAGAAATGTGGAATATCAAAAAATATTATGGAAAGTTCAGACAGTAATTAGAATAAAAATCATAATTTGGGAGAGTCTTCATAGAACTAAAGCTCAGAGAATTATGGAATATTCTGAATTGGAAGGGACCCACAAGGATCTTCAAGTCCATCTCTGAAGTGAATGGTCCATACAGGGATTGAACCCACAGCTTGGGCATTATTAGCACCAGGCTCTAGCCAGCGGAGCTAATCTCAGGGTCAGTTATGTAACTGCACCAGAAATTTACATTTTTAATCAGTGTTTGTAATGATATTTTAACTTAATCTTTCAGAACATTTTTCATTTGCTCCTTAGAAAATTTAAGAGCTTTACAAATGTGTATTTTTAATGTTTTCTGGTGTTTTAATCTAAGAAATCTGACAAAGTCTGTTGCCCATAGCTTGCATAAATCCCAGTCAGTGCTTTATCCTAACACAAATAATCCTTTGCCTTTTCATCCTTTCTCAGAGATATTCTTTTAAACATGAAATACTTCTAAATTCAGAGGTCCACTGGTAGCCCCAGTTCGGGCCAGAAGGTGCTGCCATGGGGCTTTCTGTTTCTTCACCTCCATGTGTCTCTGTCTCATCTAGGGATGATCTTCAGGTGCTTCAGGTGTATCGGGGTCAGAGGGACGGAACATTTATTGGTGTTTTTTTCCCTTTTTAACTTTTATTTCCTTTCCCCTGCCTCCACAAGTGATGGCTATGCTAATTTGTTCACAGACCATTAACTTTTGAGTGCTGTGAGAGCCCACTCCAGCCTTTGCAAGAAGCTGCTGTTCACCAGGCCGTAATTCTTTCTCTTGCTCCCACCTCGTCTCCCACGTGGCTGATGTGGCTTCTGTTTTAATTCCAGATGATGACTGCACTGACTCCTTCACACCCAACCAGGTGGCCAGGATGCACTGCTACCTGGACCTCGTCTACCAGAGCTGGCAGCCCACCAAGAAACCGGCTCCTGTTGCAATTGCCCCTCAGATTGTGGCTCGGACCTCCTCCTCCGTCACCCTGGAGTGGTTTCCACCCATCGATGGCCACTTCTTTGAAAGGTGATCACTCGCTGCTCTGCACTCTGGTGCTGAATTTGATGGGAAAGGGAGAAATAAGGACCCTGCTTTGGGATCACAGCTTGATCATGTGCTGTGCTCAGTCTTAAGGTTCTTTCCTAAATTGGTTCATACTGAGGAGGCTATTGATCTGTTTCTGCTCTTCCTTTCTCAGCCTGTAGCACTCAGTTGAAGGCCATTGATTTGCCATGTAAAGGGCAAATCTTTCTCCATATGTTACGGGAGGAATTTTCAATCAGAGATTCCAGCCCTGTGATTCCTGCTGTTATTGCTGCTCACGAATATCCATGGGCTTCTGCTCTGCCTGTATGTTCCCCCTCCTCCTCTTGCACATTTCCTTTGCAAGGACAAAGTGGGTCTTGTTTCTACTCCCATGACAACACAGAGCTCATGGGCAGTGGAGTCTCACAGGGCAAGGAGGTGGCTGGACTGGGGATGAGGACAAAGGCTCCCTCCTTCCCTGAGCTGGGGGTCTGAGATGGGAATTGAGCAAGGCAAAGACCTAAACCCCTGAATATGATGAGTGTCATCTTGTAGGTCAGAGTAGGGGGAGGTGTGTGTTTGGGTCTTACAGACACGTGTATGTGATACCAATAATGAAAAATCAAGTGAATGTAGGGCTTTGGACAGGACTTGCACCACACTGCAGCCCATAGCCAGAGCAACTGTGCAGTTCATCTAAATGCTCTTACACAGCTCTTGGATGAGCTGCAGGAGCTATGGGAGTCCTGGCAGAGAACTTCCTCAATGACTGACCTTCTCACATTACCATTAGCTCACCTGCCCTGTTTGCATTTCTTCTCCACCTTTTGCTGTTTTATAGAGAGCAAACTTGGAGTGTCCTTCAGGACCACAGCAGTTTGTAGCACAGGAGGCCGAATTTACAAGCATATTAACACCCAAAGAGCTGCCTCAGCACTGCTGCTTTGTGCTGGGACAGCACCTTGAAAGCCACTGCCTGAAGCAGGGGTGAAACTCCTTCCAGCACTGCCAGCACACCGTGGCCACTTCAATGCCCAGCTTATGCTTTATCCCACGAGGTAGAGCAGTGTTGTTTTCTGCTCAGATGAGATTTTCCACCTTTATTGCAGGTTAATATGGGGAGGGCTATCAAAACCCTATTAGCAATTGATAAAGAGCGGTCCTGTGCTCTGAACAGCGTTTGCTTTAATTGCAGTTTTGTAACTGAATCCTTTTATTCCCGACCTGTGAAAAGGACTTTTGTGAAGTTCTGAAAATTAATTCAGAATTTTTTAGCCTGTAATCATTTTTAGGCAAATTACATTTCTCCAATTTAATTTAGGTTTCAGAAGATGCTTATTGTGTGTTAAATAAATGCCATCTGCCTCTTAAAAACACATTGATGCAGAGTTAATTGTTATGTAACTAAATATGCCTTTATTACATATTTCTTGTAATTCAATCAATATGTTCTTAATAACCTCTAGTTACTTGCTTCTTAAATAACACACAGTGGATAGCCTGCTAAATCTAAAATTTCATAACAGAGTTATCATATGTTAAATAAAGAGTGATTTTCCAGGAAAAAAAAAAAAAACAACTCCTTTGGGCTTTCAAGTCTGTGTGCTCAGTATTACTGAAGAGATTTAAAGAGACAGCCTCAAATACTTTGAGTCCAATTCCTTGTTAAAATGAGATTCCCACTGCTGACGGATACAGAAATCTTGCCGTGACCATTTAAAAATGTCACAGAAATATATAAATGATCCTGTCTCAAACATGCCCAAATTTTTGATCTGTTAATCAAAACAAGGATGACAGTATTATTGTAGTGACTAATCCTGGAAAAGCTCATGTGCTGAACTTCCAGTGCTGTTGTGTCCAGCCCTGCTCGGTTAGAGACACATGCCTGTATCAATTTGTGAAATTGGGTCACTGTGCAAGACAAGTAGGAGGTAAAATTGGCCAAATATAATCTTATCTGTGTGTGGGAACACTGTAAATCTTAGCAGATATTTTTACACAAAGTGCACACCGTGGCCCAAATTTTACTTGCCTCACTTGAATGAATAAACTCATTCACTTCAATGGGACTATTCATGTAAAAAACAGAAGACTGATACTCAGCTGCTGAGTGCCTTGGGCCTGGTTTCTAATGCACAGAGGCCCCTTCCTTGCTGTTTTGACAGTGTAAAAGGGCCTTCAAAGCGTGAATGACTCTGGCTACATTAGCAAGTGTTGTGGCCCAATATAAGTAGATCTCCATTGCAAAATAGGGGTTAATGAAGACGTGATGTCAACGCTGGTGGGGCTCTGGGGACATTCCTGGTGCCCCATGGCACCAGCGGTGGGAGCACCTCAGGTGCAGTCCTGGAGCACATCTCCACTATGGTCTCTCCAAAACTTGTCCAGCTACCATGCCCCAAGACTGATCCGAGTGCTTTCAGTGGGGAAGGGGAGGAGTTCCACTTCAACAGCTTGCTCCTCATCCAAACTGCAATGCTACTGTAGGCGTAACTCAAGTTCCTTTTATGTCTCTTTTATTCTCCAGAGCTGTGCACAAGCAGTGACCTCTGCTTAATGAAACTCAGGGAGAGAAAATTTAGCCTTCTGTTTAAAAATGTAGCACTGGGCTGGCTGTATTTGTGTGTGAGGTCCTGACGGGTCTGTGGTGGAAGGGAGATGAAGCGTGGAAGTAAAGCCCATGTGCCTTTTCCCTTCTTAGATGCAGCTCTGTCACAGGTGCCTCAACAGTAGGTGCTTTTCTCATAGAGTCTCCTGTTAATGATGTGGATTTGGGACAGAGAGCAATGTTAACTCATAATTCCTCTAAACCTGAGGCTGGATATCCTGTGTTCTCACACTTTGGCAAGAGTAGGTACCTGAGCTGTGCACAGCAGGAAGATCTTCTTCCTGACAGACCCTCTGTAACTCTTTAGAGTATTCAATTGATGTTTGCTCTTTCACTCTAGAGAGTCATTTACCTGCACATAGATTTACCAGCATGCTTTGACCCTAAACTCCAGCAGCTGGTTGAGCTTCCAAACATCTTTAATAATCAAATATATCAAGAACCAGCACTTCTTCTTGTAGCTACTGCACACAGGATTGGAATACTTACCATTCTCCATCCTCGCTTTCAAAAAAGCATGAAAAAATGTTGCACACGCATAGAGTAATATGTAATAATAAAATAATAACAGAGCCAACGAAACAAGTGAAAACAAGTGAGAAAAAGAGAAGCCTATTAATTTCCTGGCTGCATCCATTAGATGTGATCATCCATTGAGTGTTCTTCTGCTTGATATGCACAGGCAGATGTAAACAGTTATTGTAAAAGGGCTCTGCAGCAAATTCTGCTTGGGCAGAAAACTTTGAATGCATCTGCTCTTCCAAGTTTTCATTGAGGTGACTACATTCATTTCCATGAATCTGATGCTATCTCATTCTTGGCAAGCAAATACTTTGGTCAGTGTGGTGTCCCAGATGGAGATGGCTGGGCTTGATAATCACTTGCTTAAACCTTCATGGAAAATTTCAGTGCCTTAGAAGGGAGAGCACCAGTTCTGAATTTCAACTAAGGAGTTACAATTTAGTTCAAAAACAGGCACTCTTTTACCCAAAGGAATGACAGATTTTTAGTGGTTTTGAGTTGCCCACTGAACTGGTGTTGGCCCTGAAGGAAATTGCCTGTTTTTCACTAGTAATCTTTAGATTTTGAATCCACTTCACTGAAGTATCATGCTGTAGGAATGAATTCCTCCTGTTCTCTGAACTTCACAAGCTGGAATTTCCCCAGTACTTGGCCTATTAGAAAACAGAGAAGTCTAGATTTTCCATTACCCTGCACTTTGGGGAGTCATGTGCCCTGGTGTATAAGGTGGCAGGTATGCTATCATTCCTAATTAATAGTGTTTTGAACTAATTTATGCTCATTTTTCCTTGTTGTCCATGGCTGCATAAGGTATAAGGATCTGGCTTAGAATTTCATAAGCCTGTAAATGTGATTCCATAATTAGGTTTGACATTCATGGCTGTTTGTAGGATTTGTGTGCAAGAGTCTGCAGACCAAAAACTTTAACCTGGGAGTCCTCCCCTGTGTAAATCCTTTCAGCCAGTGGAGTTACATCAGGGTTGAGTCTGGCTCCCAAACTGGAAAAGTAAAAAGAGAAAGTTTGCTCATAGCCTTTCCCACATGATGCTCCTTGTGATTTCTCTTACCTCCAAGTCCTCACTGGTAAAAGGAAATGTTTGCCCATAAACCTACAGTTTTTTCCACCATGGCAGCCTGTGATGAAATTGTATAGCTGCTAATTTGAGTGAAAAGCAGTCCTAATTGTGGAAACTTGGCTTTCAGAGCCCTGTCCTCATCCAGGACCAAGTGCTAATGCAGGTTTTTCTTTTCAGAGAAACTGAAAGATTATTGTTGCAGGGACTTCTATCCTGACTGGTGGTGGATGTGTCTGAAAAGCAACCACACCACAGTAACTCTACATCTTGATTTCTCAGTTTCTTTTATTCTGGCTTCTTGATTTGGTTTTTTGCATATATTATTCAGGCAAGCTGAGTTAGACACTTAAATAGGCAGTTGAGAAACGAAATAAGGAGGCAGTGTCATGTCAATAGTGCAGGTGGGTGAAGTGAGGCAGGGAAAGAAGTTACTCACAACATGCCTAAATTTTTTCATTACAAGTGTTACAGATCACATAAGGAAGAGGAAGTCACCTTTGCCTCCCTCTTCTTTATTCTACCCCATTGCCATGTTTTATTCTTCAGGTGTTTTCAGCAGGTTCATCCATTTCTGCTCTGCCTGCAAGCTCAGCTATTCACTGTCTCTTTGTGGGGGTGGCTGAGGGTCACACTGAAATGGGTATGAGTTTTACCACTGACTTAATTCCAAGTTCCCATCATTGACAATCCCTGCTTCTTCCTAATGAAGCCAGTTGACTTTCAAATAGATTCCTGTCAGCAAATGGGAGATGCTGAGCTGTGGAGCAGCTGAGGGTGTGCCATCCCCATCACTGAAGGGAAAGGCGATGGCACAGTTGGGGAGGGCTGGGAGAGTAAATTTACAGTCCTGATGTCCTCATTGAGGACCCAAAATAACTTCTGCCTGAGGATCACAGTGCCCTCTTCAAAGCAGTGCTGAAAGAAATCATGAGGTGGTGGTTATGATGGCGAAAATTTGCATAGCTGATTATAATAGTTGATATAAATTATTATAGTAGTTGACTCCATCCATACTTACTCGGGAAGCATAGAGAGTACACGGTGTTACACACAAATTGTTTGCCTAGAACTTCTGTCCTTTCCTGGGTGCATTTGATCATTAAGATAATTAATTTTTAACTTTTTTAGGGGAAGTATTACTTAAAGCAGAACAATGAATTCTGAATAATAAGCAGATTACTGGGGTGAATAACCACACATTCCGGGTCAGACAAGGCTTCCAAATTTTGTGATCCCTGTTTCCCCTGCAAAAAAAGAATTAAGGGCATATTCCATTCCATATGTTTATAACCCAACCTTTTTCCAGGCTTCCAATGATCAGGGCTGTGAGACACCTCCAAAAGCAGGTCCTCACATACTTAGCAAAGCTGTGCTTCACAGAACCACTCCATCTGATGGTTTCAGAGCGTGGGACTTCACCCTTTCCTCTAACCATCAGAATGCCCAAAGCCTTCACAATCTTAAAGGTACTACAAGTTCAAGCAATAAATAAATCCATGATGGGAGCAGAAATAGATCTGGAATCTCCTGAAGCCAAGTTCCTTGCTTTAACCACTAAGAAGCATGTATTTTCTTTTGTCAAGGTTTGATCCAGTGTAGTGGGGGGGAAAAATAAGAAAAAAAATAGGTGAATGTGATTTCCCAGGTTGCTGTCATTTTGTGTTGGGTGGAGGGCTCACAAATGCTGTCTACACGGGCTCTTAGCTTTAATCTGCAGAAGGTCAACATCAGAAAACACTCTTGTCAGTGCCTTGAGAAAAAGAGGGTTAAGTGGACCTGAATTCTAAGTCTTATTGCTTTTAATATAGTTGACTAAGCAGCTCATTCAGCTGTTACTAAGTTGGTGTGTTTTCCTGTTTTCCTGGCCTCCTAGAGAAGTGGGATCAGCATGTGATCTGTGTGCAGAAGGAAGAGTCCTGGTGCAATATGCCTTCAGCGCCTCTTCTCCCATGCCCTGTGATCCCTCGGGGCACTGGAGCCCACGGGAGGCAGAAGGTGAGTCACAGAGGTGGGGGCAAAGACATGGTGGGGGAGAAAGACCAAAGTCCAAGGAGAGCCACAGAGACATCGGGAAAATCTGGGAGGGAGTATCTGATTATACCGGCATGTAATGTGAGCAAAACTAGATCACAGAGAAACACTGTGCCCTGAAGTAACGCCATGGCTGAAATACCTGTGTTCTGGCCTCCGGGTCCTGCCCCTGCACATGAATTAAATGAATTCCAAGAGCTGAACATGAATTTCACAAAGCAACAGAGCCAAGAAATGCTGACCATTCACATCTGCCAGACGAATTCCTCAGGGGACCTGTTTATTCCCTCTACTCTAACTCCAAAAGTGAAGAATTGTTATTTTTTTGGGCCTGATTTCTGCTACCTTTGCTTGTGGTGATTAGCAGTGGGCTGCAGCAGCAGCCAGGCTGAAAGGAGGTTGCCCTTTGGGCAAGTACTCTGCAGCAGGAATGCAGGTGACTACGTCAAGCCCTCTCTAGTTCAGGGTGTTTTGCAAGTCATTCTTATTGCTTCTCTTAGAAGCGCGCTGGAGGGAGAATGGTCTGCAGGGCTGGTTGTACAGTGCCATTAGATCTCCACCATTAACTTTCCTCCACGTGTACCTTCCGCTCCATAAGTAGGTGGATGTGGTGGAGCATATTTAAGATTATACCAGGCAGAGGTCAGTCATCACAAATCACGATTTGGAAAGAGCAGTGTATTATTTCAATTTGTCCATCACGAGCTGTTCCTTTGGGAGCAGCACATTCCTGGCACAGACTTCACTGTAAGCACACAGGTAGGCTCATTGAGCCCCAAGGCCAACCCCTGAATTTTACAAACTCATTATACAAATACCTCCTTCCATTAAGGGTTTCTTTGTCCTGCAGCTAGACCACGTGGGAATTATTCTGCAAGGAAGATTATTTGTGGTAATATGGTGATACATTCAGTGCTGGCACCGAGGAGCCCTCCCTTGTCCTGAGGTCAGCACATGCAGAGAGCTGCATCCCCACTGCTTGATGGGACAAGTGTTCTCTGCCCCACACTCCCATGTCCCAGGGTGGGGACCCAGGAGTGGTTGTGTTTGACTCCAACTCGCCCCCCAAGTTTGGAATAAGTTGCCCAGAGAAGCTGTGGCTGCCCCATCCCTGGAAGTGTCCAAGGCCAGGTTGGACGGGGCTTGGAGCAACCTGGGCTAGTGGAAGGTGTCCCTGCCCATGGCAGGGGGTGGAATCAGATGAGCTTGAAGGTCCCTCTCAACCCAAACCAGTCTGTAATTCCATGATATCCAAAGCCAAAGCTGCTGGGCACAGCACAGAGCACACCTGCCCCTGGAGTGGATGCTGCTTCGTGGGAAGCACCACCTTGGCTACAGGTGTGACTGGATTGTACAGTAAACAGCATTAGCAGGGTTTGGATGGCTTGCAGTAGTAGTTCAGGGTGGAAGGTGGAATATCCACTTAGCCAAGCATTACAAGACTTTGAATCCTGGTTTCATTTGGAACAAAACCTGAAACTTTTGAAATTCTCCATGGAGGAAAATTAAAAACAAAAACTGTTTGAGGCTGGCCAAAATGTTTTGTTTAGCTCATAGAATTCCTCTTCTGTGAACTTTGGTTTAATTATGACATTTGAAAATATACCCTTTTAGAATAGAATCTAGGGCAAAAGCAACTTTGAATATCAAAATGGAAAGTGTTTCAAGGTGCAAAAGTGACAAAGTTTCATCCAAAAATGTCAAAACACAATGTTCCAACAGTGTTAGAACTTTCTTGCCATTTTCTCTTCCAGAATAGAATTTTGGCCAAATAAACCCAATTTGTGAAGTGTTTTGATTTTGAAAGGACTCCATATTCCAATGAAATATGCAGTTCCATCCAAAATTTCACCAATGAACTTTGATTTGAAAACTTCTAGATCTCACACGTCTTGCCAGCAACGTCATTCCTAGAGAAGCGAAGCTACTCTAAGACTTATTACTCAGTGGCATTTTGCATTTAATTTCCTCTCTTTGCAGTGTGTGCCTGCATGTTCTTAACTATGAAGGGTGCAGTCTGATCCTTATCTGTCTCATTCAATTGCTGTTGTGTCATTGCTCTGGAAAAAAAAATTGGGAATCCTGTCCTTTGGTTGAGTTGTCTCCACTTCAGGGTAGAAAATACACCAAGTGTATGGTGGTTGTTGCTCCGTGATTTTTTTGTCATCACTGCCACACTCCCTGACATTCAGGATCTCTGCATATTTGCACTTAGTCTGAGTTACAAATAGCACAGTTAGATCATTGTCTGGCTTCTTTAATTGTCTATCTATGAGTACTAAAGCATGCAAGCTTTAAATTCACTTTCTGCAGTCGTCCATGTGTGTAAATCTCCGCTGCTTGAATGTTCGTGGAAAGTGAAGACAAAAGAGGCCTAATCATGGCCAAAATGAACTCATTGTAACATCTGAGACAACACTCCTGGAAAATGCTTTGTAGGACTAATCCAGCTTCTGACCAGAAAACCACATTCCTCAAGTGCCTCTGAAGCCTCTCTGAACACTGTTGCTCTGATCTCATTTTCCTGAGGTCTCACAGCACCAATACCCTGCTGGCCCAGGTAGCTGACACCAGCAGTGCTCTGGGTCCTTCCTAGTGCCCTGCTCATGCCTGAGCATGGTGGGATCCAGCCCCAAGGCTTCTTTCTCAGCCAGTTGTCAGCCTTGCAAGAGGGGCTGTTGCTGCCTGGCAGTGGTTGTGGGAAGGCACTGGAGATCCAGCAGTTCTCATTTATTCCTTACCTTCCCCACAGAGCCAGAAAGCTCTGACCAAACTGGATTCTCACCAGCAACACCTGCTAGATAAACCAACCTTACAGAACTCTGTCAAAGGGGAGGCTTTATATAAGAAAGGTGATTTTGGCTCAAGCCCAATAAGTACCTTTGCTTACTGTGCAATATATACATCTATCAGTCAGTTCCTACTGCCTGGCTTACTACTGACTGAGGCAAGTGTGAGAATATAATATAACTGTTGCTGCCTTGGGCTGCTTTGGTGCCCTGCCTTTCCCACCAATATTTCACTCGAGAGCCATTCATTCTGCATTTGCAAGGGGAAATGTCTCAGCTGGACGTTAGAGCCCCACAGGATGGTTCCTTTGTCTTTGCCACCTAAAAGATGTGGCAGGTGAGTTGCAGTTGTGACAGCAGCTCCATCCTGAGCCACTGCTGATCCCAGCCAGCCTCTTAGGCTCTGTCCATGTGCCAGGGCAGTGGAGGGACATCCATCCCAGCCACTTCACTGAACTGCACGATGTAGGATTGACACACCAGGCTGTGGCTGTGGGCAACGTTTTGGGGAAAGACCCACCCCCAGCCTGCCATCCCTGCTCTCTAACCAGGAGAGGGGGTTTGGCTTATCTTCACAAACCTCACATTCCTGTTTTGTGTTATGCAAGACGTGAAGTTTCTATGGCTGAGCTAGCTGACTATCTCGTAATCCAAAGGATTTCCAGAGCCTGAGTGCAGAGGGAAAGAATAACTTCTACACCACTTCTTTTTATATGCAAATATTTGTAATTTTCAGAGTACTTACCCATCTCTAGGAATCCAGTTACATGAAATAAGGTTTCTTCCACAATTAAATTGATGTTTCTTACCCAGGTTTAAATATTTGATGATATTTAAGAAAGAGTCTCTTTATCTCAACTTCATTGAGCTTTTTAGACTATGAATGACTCCAATCTGGCTCCCATTTTGGGGTAATGATATGCACTAAGCTCCCTGGAGGCTGAGTCTAATTCATGTATCTCCAGGGATTCACACCCTGATCTACCAAAACGTGTAGGTTTGTTTGGCATTTAAGTCTTACAGAGGCCTTGAACTGACAGAGGTGAATTTACAGGATCCCAAGTGGACACCACTTTTTCAAACATACTGGGCTGTGAGCCATTAACTCCATTTTCCTCCTTGTGAGATGGCAGTGGTAACACTCACAGATCTTTCCGAAGCCCTCTGAGATACTGGAGTGAAAAAAAACACCTGGCTGCAGTCAGGAGTTTGCTGAGAGTCTGTGAGAAAAAATCACGGGAAGGCTCAGCCAAGCACACACGGATGGCAGTGAGTGTGAGGTAATGTGGGGTGAGTGGGGCATTGGCTGCTCAGAGTGATGATACACAGGGCTTGTGAGCTTGCTGGGGGGAAAAACTCAAGCATACCAAATGGGCCTCTGGCTTTCTTCAAAACATGGTTTCTCCAGATGCTGAGCTTAGTGGCATTCCCACCACTCTGTGGCACGTGAGGAGGGGAGAAGGACTATGGGGTATGTGCGTGTGAGGGAGAAGCACTGGAAGTTGGGCATCTGCAGGACAATTGTGTTGGATCACAGGAGGATTGCCTGAGATGCCAGGAAATCTATTCTGCGTCTGGGTTCATTTGGTATGAACAGGAGAATTCCCTGAGCTGTTTATCCTTGACAGAAGAGGCACATTTCTAACACTTCATTGGATGACAGACAATAAGAATAACCTTCATATATTGCCCTTTTCTCTTTAAATTAGTAGTGATGTCCTGTTTGTCCATGTTTGCCCAGTGCTTTATCCTGCTTTCTTCCTCAGCTACAAGCAGCTGTCCTCTCCCTTTATTTCCTCTGCCTTCTCCATTTCTCTCCTCTCGTTACCTTTCTTTATCTTTGCTTTTCCCTCTCTTCTTTTCTGTGCTTTGCCTTCTCCCTGTCATGCTTGCTCCTTTTTCATGTGATTATTTGGGAAGGAAGAGAGAATTTATAGCTCTCACTGGATTCTGTTACCAACTGTTCCACCCATCTGACCCCTCTGGATCTTGCAGTCCATGACTCCACGCCAAATTGTAATGTTACCATAGTATTTGGGAACCCAGCAAGCATTTTGGCTTTCATTAGTTTTTAGTACTACCTCCCATGTAGTTGAACACAGCCAATGGTGAGAAATGTGAAAGTACAAGTGCCTGTTGTTTCATCACAACGAGTTCAAAGAGACAGCTCAGACCTGTGCTCCTTGTGCCTCCATAAAAGGGGTCTTGCACACCATGCTACATTAGTGGGTAAATGCCACAGGAGTTGCCCCTGAACAGCACAGTACAACAGCTTCTTGGAACCAACAAAAGCTCTATTCTTGCCTTTGTTAAAGAGGAAAATACTGTGTTTTAGAGTGAGAGTCAAGGGAATAAGTGGGAGGTGAACTGAAGGCAAAGTGACTCTGTTTATCAGGTAAATTATAAAGTGGAAGGGGCAGAAATATGTCACTAACAGAGGGAAAGGCACTAGTAACAGAAATACAGGACCAAATGCATGACACAGGATGTGCTGTGTGGTGTCCAGTCCAACTGGCCACTTAACCTGGTTTTGTCTCTCACCTGGACAGGAGAACCTGGTGTTATGCTCGTCCCCATGCCAGCCATGCCTGTTCTGCTCAAGTAAACAATCAGTTTCCTGGACAGATATGCTCTCCTGCCACCAACCTGTCTTTTAAGACCAATGCCAGTGATAACCCATGTTCTCTAACTTCTTTTGTGCCTTCTCTTTGCTTCCTCCTTTCTTCCCAGGGCACCCTGATGTTGAGCAGCCCTGTAAATCCAGTGTCAGGACGTGGAGTCCCAACTCAGCGGTCAACCAACACACAGTGCCCCCAGCCTGTCCCGAGCCCCAGGGCTGCTACCTGCAGCTGGAGTTTCGTTATCCCCTGACTCCAGAGTCCCTCACAGTCTGGGTGACATTTGTTTCCCCGGACTGGGACTCCAGTGGAGCAGTGAATGACATCAAGTTGCTCACCGTCAGCGGGAAGAACATTTCTCTTGGGCCACAGAACGTCTTCTGTGACATCCCATTGACCATAAAGCTGGATGTGGGACAAGTGGGCGAGGAGGTGTATGGAATCCAGATCTACACTCTGGATGAGCACCTGGAAATCGATGCTGCCATGCTGAGCTCTCTCCCCCACAGCATCCTGTGTGCAGACTGCAAACCCATCCAGTACAAAGTGGTTCGGGACCCTCCTTTCCAGTCTGGACCTCCAGTTGTCATCTCAAACCTCAGCAGAAGATTTGTTGACACGTAAGTAACTACTTTCCAGAGAGCTGGATAACCTTGTTCACTTCAAAACAATACCCTGTTCTTCTCATCCAGCATTCCAAGTGATTGTGAGGATGTTGAACTAGATAGACACAACAAGAATTGCCAAGACAGGATGTTCTCATAACTTCTCTCTGAAACTCAAGTGAAATAGCCTGAGATGACATGGAGAGTTTTTGAGAACTTTCTGGGCTAGTTGTGCAGAGATATGTAATTCAGGTTTTCCTTAACCAGAAAGGATATTGCAATCTACCTAAGTATCATAAATTAAATGATTAGGCTAACAGAAATGAGGACCTCTGGAGGAACACAGTCATCATTTCCTTGGGAATCTTTTGAAAGTAATATTTTAATGGAGGAGAAGAGAGCAGGGCTTTCAGTGCCAAAGCACCAATTAAAGGCTCACTGCTAAAGAGAGTGTGAAAAGAAACACACATCTTCAGGTATGTAAAAATTGTGTTGGTGTGAGGTTGTTCTGACATGGTAAATGTGCCAAATACATTGGTTTGTTGTAGAAACTGAGTTTCATCCCATATACAATTATGCTCATCTAGTCAAGGGATGCATTATTGTTGAGAAAAGTCCAACTTCAAAATATTTACTGTTTGCAGGGAGATCCATGATCTACCCATAGGCATCCTACAGTAAGAAAAACATCTTTTGCATAACATGATTCCTTAGAAGTGATTCATTCATCTGTGGGAACAACATGAAGCTCATTTGAAAAATGAACACCAGATAAAAGGAAACCTGCTAAGAAAACTGCACTCTAATTTAGAAAAGATGATCTAATTAGTACCGCTAATATCAAGGAAGCATACATCATTATGGTCTTCTAAAGCATATTTAAATACAATAAAAATGATTAATTAACAATTCAGTAATCTTGAGCTCCCATCCCTTTCACAGCCCAATTATACAGCTCAGAAGATGCAAATTGTCCCTATGGATTTAAAAATTCAAGGTAACTAACAATAATGAATCTAAAAACAAAAACCCAGGACATCTCTGAGATTACTCATGTGCTGAAAGTTAAGCATGTGCTTAAGTGCTTTCTTGGGTTGTAGCCTTGTTCTAACAATTGCTGGCACTTAGCATGTGATGAATATTGGCATATTGGAAATGTGGAAAGTGGTGAATTTTCCCAAGGTTTTGCTGTGAAAGCATCTTTGCCTGAAACCTGGCCCACTCCCATTGGAAAATGGGACTGGTTTGGTTTGAAATATTTGCATACCTTAGCACAAGTTCCCACAGAAACAGGTCCAGTTTTGACTTCATAACACAGCGTGAAAGAAAAAAGAAAAGCCCAAAACATAACTTGTGTTCTGAGTCCTCTTTATTTGTCTTTCATTATGATTTTGTGAGTCACTTCTAGCTGCAGTGAGGGAGAGCTCTAAGAATTAAATCAATAGCCAGGGATTAATGGCAGTTTTCCTGGAGGTCATTGAATAAATCCCACACAGTAACAGAACTGTACCTGTCTGTATGTCTCACCTAGTTACACAGCCACATAAAAACCAGGTAGAACTTTGAAGTTAATCTTCCTGGGCTCTACCTGAGATCAGTGGACAGAAATGGATGCTTCTGGAAGCTGGCACAACCAGCCTCCCAATCAAATCCTAACCAAACCCTCTAGTCTAGCTGGGCTCAGCTCCTTTGTGTCTTACCAGGGGCTACAGGGAAAATCCTGCCAGTGAACTTTGACAGGACACTTGGAAGGCAAAGTTTTAGTTGCTGGGTGAGGAGGCAAGTATGCAGATTCTTAAGCACTTGTAGTTGGTTTTGAGACTGTTTTGGGGCTGGGGGTGGTAAGACCCTGGCACAGGTTCCCAGAGAAGCTGTGGCTGCCCCTTTCCTGAAAGTGTCCGAGGCCAGGTTGGATGGGGCTTGGAGCAACCTGGGCTAGTGGAAGGTGTCCCTGCCCATGGCAGGTGGGTGGAAAGAGATGATCTTGAAGGTCCCTTCCAACCCAAACCAGCCTGGGATTGTGTGATTCAAGACTTCTGTATGTGTTGGAGATTTTGAGAAGTGAAATGATGTTTTAATCATAGCACAACTACTTGCACAGCACTGATCTGGATCCCCTGGGGTCGCCTGGGGGGTCCTGCAGATTTGGAGGCTGCTGCTGGGCCATACCTTGAGATGCAACAAATTCACTGAAACTCTGCATAGGGTTGTGTTTGTCTGGTAGAGATAAAAGCAATATGAATTCTCCATTACCACCTTGTGCAAACAGTAGCCACAGCCTTTCTACTGCCTAAGCAAGAAGGAAGGGAAGATACTTCAGGAAACTCAGGGACAGAGGGACTGGGCCTTGCTCCTACTTATATAAATGTGTAGAGGTAAATGGAGTCTCTCTTAACCTGTTCACATCTGCCTGTTTGTCTCATCCTGTACCACTGGAATTCAGCATATCTGTGCAGCCAGACTTTGCAGCCCCTTTATCTCTCTGTAAACCCCAAGCCAGTTACCCCTCCTTTGTGCTTTTGCATGTTTTCCGTATTAAATGAAACGACACCTCCACATGTTCTATGGAAGGTTATTTTGAAGGCAGTCTCATATCTTTACTCTTGCCTCCTCTGACCTTGATCTTCACTTTCTCTTTTTCTCCCAAAGAAAATATTTGCTTGCACTGTTATCTGTGAGCAAGATCCTTTCCCCAGGTGTGGTGATGCTGAAAGAAAAATTAATTTCTCTTACCTTCTTCCCGTCAAAGAGAGGGAACTTCCTTTTAAGCTGAGAGGAGAGACAGCCTTTAATGGATAGCCCTTGCCTAGTCAGCACTGGGTGCTCCACAGAGGAGAGTAAATAACTAGAACAGTGGAAACATTTTATTAAGAAATGCAAAATAACGCCAGACCTTATGTTCTCAAGCTGAATTTTAATCTCAGCTCTTGGCTCAAGCCAAGGTTTAAGCATTCATTTCTGAGGGACGGGACCTTATCCTTGGACCTTACAGAAACCAGGCAGATACACTCAATTCCACTGAGTGTGATCAGCCAGAATTGCTGGTATCTGTGATACAAAATGAGAAGGAAGAGAGCAGAAAGCTAAATAAATCAGTGGCAGGAGAAAAGAGGTCAGGCCAGGTGCAGCACAGAACTGCTGAGTCTTCACACCACGGCAAGTGATAAGGAAGGAGGCTCATCTCCAAGTCTCAAAGTCTCAGCTCACAATTTAATCCAAATGTGGGTTGTGCTCACATGTAGAGTGCTCTACTCTGGCTGTTCTCTAGAAATAGTGTGTGAGGTCACAATGGGGATCATGGTAATTGCTCTGGCCTCCCTTCACCCTCACTGTAGCATTTTTACACTCACATCACTGCTTTGGGAAGTAATCCTTGCTCTTGGGTTCATTTGTGGTAATCACTGATTTTCTAAGGGCTTAGTGAAAAGAGAACACCCACAGCAAGATGCTCTCTGGATGATGTCACAGTCACAGATAGGTGTCAGCCCCACCAGGCCAGTCTGGGGTGAGCAGCCCGTGCTCCCCGTGGCACTCTCAGCAGCCAAATTTGTGAGCAATGAGGAGCTGGATGTGCTGGTGAGATCTGTGCACTCCCCTTTTGCTAACCAAGCTGAGAGAGGTTAATTTTGAAAAGTTGTCAGAATAACTTAAAAAGTTTCAAATAATTGGAAGTTTCCCCAACTTTTCTGCTGCAGACTTTGTAAGAAGCCTTAAAGTGTGGTGGATGGTGATGGATCAGGTTGTCTTTGTGGTGTTAAACTGTAGGGGTTCTTCAAGACAAAGGCATTGACTGAAATAACCTCAGAAAGTATCCCAGCATGAAGCCCTGGTAGGAGTTTTGGGTTTGCAGAGTTGAGCATCACTGAAAAGCAAGTTTGCAGAGCTGTGATATGTTATTCTGAGCCATTTTTACTGGAGCTTTAGTACCGAGGTGGCACATAGAGATCCTGCATTCATACTTTAAAAAAAGAGAGACTGAGAGAGAAACTTGCATTTTCTCATAGAGGAAATAGGTTTTCCTTTTCAATTTTTACTATTTCACACTTGCATTCTATGGTTAAACCTTTTCTCTTTCTTGATAATAGAGAGGGCTGATCATCACCTGTGTAAACAACAGTTGTTTTTCAAGTAGGTACAATATTTTAAAATATCTTCTTAGAATCAGGGCTTCCATTCAGTGCTGGGCTTGTCAACTCTTCGTCATTTATTGGGGTTTAACTGTTTTAGCAACTAAGACAGTGGAGTGCAGATCTCACTCAGACTTCTTGGAGTGATTTCAGAATGACTGAGAAATTGCCATCCTTGGGATGGTGACTGGCTGAAGGGCTCCTGTGCCACTGTTTATGGGTAATTAGTGTTTCCTTGTTCATGGGCCCTTAGCAGCTCATGTGCTTTAACACTGTAATTTATCCAAAACAATAATTTGTTTCCAAATTTGCCTTATTGATGCATTTGCCCTTTGTTACTGGTCTCAAGTCAAAGGGCATATGAACAGTGACTTGTCAGAAACCCCAGATGAGGAGCAGTTGAAGGAAATGGAAAACAGGGCTTAGTCTGAAGGTTCCTGCAAAGACAAACAAGCAGACAGGCTGAAGAATGAGCAGTAGTTATTCATAATGAGCAATAACTCATTACAGACAATTAATTGGTGTGTCTTTTAGCCCCTGGATTCAAGAGGAAGTTTGCATTTACATGACACAGGCCTAGCTGAACAGATAGGGAAAATAAGAACATCACAATGGTGATATCTAAACCTAAGTCCCTGCAGAATACAACACTAGAATTTCACAGTGACATCTGTCCTTATTATGGCATTCCTTCCTTCATCCCCAAGATCTATTTCTCTGTTTTCTGGAGGTCTACCAGCCAGAGGAATGTATGATCTAAAGCAGCTAAAATGAATTGCCAAATCTGTCTGTCATGAAGATAATTAACACCATATTTCCACCCAAACAAGATACAGATCACTGGGTGATTGTTCTCCTGACACCAAAAGTTGAAGCCCATATTATCACCATCTTCTGCCCATGCCTCCTCCACAGTTATTGTGCCAAACCTCTCTCGATATGCCAGGAAATACTGGGGAGTATCTAAGATAGGACTGAGATGTTAAGAAAACACTTTGCATGCCCAGATTTATCTGCAAGAGCTGCCAAGTAGCCCGTGCGATATCAGCATGCTGCACATCTGGATTCCCAACCGGCTTTAGAACTGTATATGGTATTCCAGATGTCCTTGTGCACAAATACTTACCCAGAAATTACCCTGGAAATGTCTTGCCTTGATGCGTGCAAGGACCTCATATGTTTTTTTTTGTGGATACATCCCACTGATTGTTCACAGTTGCCTTGTGATTGAATGAATCATAGAATCACAGAAACATAGAATGGCCTGGGTTGAAAGGGACCTTGAAGATCATCTCATCTATATCCCTACCATGGGCAGGGTCACCTTCCACTAGACCAGGTTGCTCAGAGCCCCATCCATCCTGGACCTCCAACTAACTGCTTCCTCCCCTCTCACTACAGTTCCCAGTTTATCCTGAATTTCTTGGTCCTAAAATCTGTAATATCATCTTATACCAACATATGGACACTTTCAAGACATCCAGAGCTGTATGTTAGTCATTTCTACATTATAACTCCATCCTTCTCTGCATTGACTGAGCCCATTTACCAATTCTGTGATGTCTGTGGTTACTTGGACTTTTGGGGTTGGGATCTTTATTTTCAGGAAATGTTTGTTAGTTCACCCCGAAGGGATAACTGAAAGACAAATTTCCATTTTCATTCAAATTTCTCTTTCAAGCCAACCTATTACAGCTACTGGAAATGCAAAACAGTGTCTCTCTTGAGTCCCTGGGTATTCACACCTTGCAGTGCCAGGGACCTGCCATTATAAAAGCCCTTGTTCTCTAGTAAACATGTAGGAAGTTTCTTTACCAAAATTGGACAATTATGCATATTATTTTTCTTCAGTAATATGTTAGAAATCCCCAGCTATATCTGTATGAAATATTACAGCTCATGTCCAGTAAAAACACTTCTACTAACCTCCAACAGGAACTCTTTACTCTTATTCACGCTTTCTTGCTCATTCCTAAGAGTTTTCCTATCATTAACTCTCCATGCTGGCTTTCCATGGGCAAAGCTATTTTGAGCTCTCCCAAGGAGCAAACACCCTTCTGTCCCACCAGCTTTCTCATACTCCTGTAATTTCCAGTTTCAGGTGCAGTATTAGCACTGCCAGTTCTTGCCTAGTTCTTCATCCACAGTCCTTCCATTAAAGAGTGTTTCAGTTGCTCCTTGCTGATCCTAGTTTCCCAGCTGGAATAGTGGTCATGCTGTCACTCCATGAAAACCTCCAGTCAGTGAAGACTTTTGAGGGTATTGGAGCTGCCTGTGGTCAGTTTTGGCAAGGTTTGACTGCAGCTGGTGTAGGACAGTGTAGCAGTCACAACACTCTGAAGAGGTACTGGAATCATCCATCTTTGTGTCTCTCCCAGGCCATGCCTGGTTTTGGCTTTGTCATCAGTTCTTTCCTCATGCAGCCAGTATTGGTTGCCCTGTTTCTGCTTAGTGAACCTGCAAATTTCTCAGGATGAAAGAACAGAATAATATGGGACAATTCCCTGTCCCACACCTTCCCTTCCAACAGTGGGAAACTGGTCATAGGTTCACCTGACCCTAACAGAGGTTAAGTGCTGCTGGGAAGGAGACACCTCCACCCTGTAGTGACTTCACTGCTAATATCCCTCTAGGGAAATTCTTTCCTTTCCCAGACATTAGGGCCTCACCTCTGGCTTGCACGGGTCTGGGCAAGGAGGCAGAGGGGTGACTGATTCTGCTCCCTGTGCCAGACAAGAACACACAGCCCTGCTCTGCACTGAGGGCCCAGCAAACCAGGAAGAGGAAAGCTGCTTCCATTCCATCTCCTGTCCCTGCATCTCTCCTTCACATCTGTTGTGCTGCTAAATACTGAGGTAATAGTTGCTATTATTTATAGCTGCCAGTAGCATGCTGGGTGTTTCACAGAAAAAAGGCACCAAGTGCCTTCTTCCAAAGAGCTCCCAGTGAAGTGTTGGGGGCTGACGGTGATGTAGCTCTCAGGGGCAATGCTTCTCCACTTGGCTGATGTGATTTGACAGCTGGAAGCCACATTCTGATGGCTTTCCCTCTTTCGTGCTCTCTTCATTAAAGGCGCCAGGTTATCTTTGCGAAAGCAGAAGCTGCTTCCTGACCCCACACACAGAGCATGTAGAGCAATTTTTTCCCTTACCACGCTGTGCCAAACTGCCTTACCTGCTCTGGAGAAGGGAGAGAACAATTTGACACTCTGTGCCCATTCAGGAGGCAGCTTTTCCGCTAAGCCTGTGCGAAGATGCCGGTCGGTGCCAGCTGTAGTGATAGATTTGTGATTCCTCGCTGTTGTGGTTTCTTATGTAATGCTGTAACTGGAGCTGGCACTTGACAAGATCCGTAGCTCCTGTTCTGGCTCGGCCGCACATGATGCAAGAATAAGGTAGTAAGGGCAGGTTTATCTCTTTATGGGTTTGCCATCCTGAGAAAGGGCAGTCCAGAAGAGTTTTTCTGGGTCTAACTTTGAAGGGTGGGATTGCTCTGAATGATCTCCAGCTGTATCTCTTAAAGAAATGACTCGTGAGCAAAGAAAGAGACTTTCCCATGTGGGGAAAGACGCTTTTCTTTGGGATCAGCTCTGCTCCAACCAGGGACTCCCCAAGGACTGCTGCTACACTGGGTTCACATCTCCCTTGTCCCTCTTGGGCAATACACAGAGGCTGTGGAGAGATCAGACTTGTAGACTACAATTTAGCCATGTGCCAGAGTCCCTAAAAAATGAACATTAGCAGCTGTCCTATTATTATCCAAATAGATACTATTAGAAATTGATATATTTAATCACTCCCAGCCAGGGTGGAATTTGAACTCATGACCTAGAAGTAGTAGCAGAGTTTTCAGCTGCAGGAGGGAAAAAAATAGAAGGTCAAACAGGACTTTTCCTGCTGGGCAAAATAATTTATTGCAGGTGAATCAGTCTCAGATATGTGGTAAATTAGGCTGTGTATTATCTCATGGATAATAACTTCTCTCTGATATTTGCCTTCTTGTGTGCATCTTTATTTTGGGCTCTAAATAAGATAAGAAGCACCAGAAATCTCCCAGGAATAACAAATGCATTTTCTTTGCTTGATTGAGGAAAGAAATATTGGACAGACATGCGTTATGCAACAATTTAAAAATAACTCTCTTGTAAAACTTGGAGTGAGCCTCAAATACCGCAGAAGAAGCAGAAATGTGTTACCTACCTTTTTATCAGTCAGCCAGTACAGCTTTTTTCAGCTACTTTTACTGAACTATTGGCCTGATCATTTCCTGGGCATTTTATTTTAATATATTTTCCTAGGAAATACATTCCAAGTGTCTGTTAAATTTGGAGCTACACTCAAACAGGCAAGGATTTGAAAAGAACATTGCAGTAAGACTGAAATACCTGTGCTCTCCTTATTACCTTGTTGGATTCAGCAACAGACAAGGCAAAAGTGTTCAAGGCCAGGTTGGACAGGGCTTGGAGCAAACTGGTCTAGTGGAAGGTGTCCCTACCCATGGCAGGAGGTTGGAATGAGATAATCTTTTAGGTCCCTTCCAACCCCAGCCAGTCTGGGATTCTGTGATTCCAGGTGTATCGCTGTGTGACTGATCCCACTGCTGGCCCAAGGCACCCATCGTGTGATTGCTTCACCCAGACTTAATCTCAGTCCTTCTGGTCAGGATCTTCTTAAATATATGGTGGCTCTGACCATCTCTGTGTTGATGCTTTTTGTGATAGGAAGGGCGAGGTGGAAATAAATCTCCTTCTTCTCATCAAATTGTACCTGCAACTGGACACCCCAAATTTTCAGCCACTGCTGCAAATACTGGCCCTGAGAGCTCAGTGCAGTAAACCAGACCATTTACTCACAGTGGTACAGGATTTTTTTAACAATGTAAGACCAGTTGCAGATGTAATGACAATAGAGGAAATTAGCTCATGATGGGATTTTCGGAAGAGGCTAGTGGAAACATGTTCAGTAATGTTCAGTTATTAAACCATTAGAGATCCCACTGGAGACCAGCTAGTAGGATTTCTCATAATCTGAAGAGGCTTAAGGAAGAACACAGAGCCCCCAAGGAGGGAAATGACAAAATGTTCCCTGGAACAGTCACCTCATCTCCTCGCCCATCTCTGTGTGCTCTGCTCTGTGACGTGTGTGACAGCACAGACACCTCTCTCACATGTATGAACATGCACAGATCAGCTCCCTCCCTCCTCCTGAGGGGCAGGAGTTCCACAGCCCCCGAGACTGGACCCTTCAAAGCGGCGTTTCAGTGAGGTGGGATGGTAGAGGTGAAAGCAGAGAAAACTGCAAACATCTGTGTTCACTTGAGGCCCAGTCTAAGCCCAACTGAAAATGCACAAAATACCTTCCACTGGCTCCAGGAGCCTTTGGATCAGGCACTGCAAGTGTCAGCTCCCATGGCTCTGTTTGCCATTTTGGTGGGATTACAGGGAAACAGAAGAGTATTAAGTTCTGAAAATCAGGTCTTGGCTCAGACCTGTTGAAAAAAAAGTCCTAGAGGTAGTGTCTGGACTCAGAGAAGGTGACAAAGATTATTCTGCTGAGTTGACCACCCTCGACTGGCAAGAGCCTTGTGCTGAAAACCACTGGGCCGAAGGCAACAGCTGGAGTACTCCCAGCAACAAGCAATGGACAGCCAAAGGTTGAGAGGTGGCTGTTGGGGTCCCAGCCCCTGTGCACTTTTCCTGTGGACTGGTCCAAAGCAGTGCAGATGCTGCTGCTGGTGGTCCTGCATGGAGACACCACAGCCCAGCAGTGTGAGTAATCAGGAAGGGCTCCTGGAGAGACACAATGCAACAGGCAGAGTTCATCAGTGCTGCTGATGGTGGTCTTTACAGCAATTAACCTGTCCTGACCTGCTTCCCCATTGGGTTACTGTTTTCTCCCTGTCACACTGGTACACCAGAGCACTGTCCTCAGGTGGAGGGTACCGGCACCTTTCTCTTGAAATCAACAGAGAAGTGCTGGCTCCCACTCATTGGAAACAGGGCTTTCTGCATTTCATGTCCCAGATCTTTCCTTCCTTGGCTAAAACATATCAGCCCTCCCTCCTGCAGTGGCCACGTATGAGCCCTGCATTGGGAAGCGCTCCCGTCTCACTCAGAGTCCGAGCACAGCACTGAAGAAGCAAACACAACACATTTTCCCCCCTCCTTCCCTGCTTCTAATAACAACCAGGTGCTCTGACACTTAACCTGTGTGCTGCCGTGAAATTGCCTGTCTAGTGCAAACACCCATGTGAGGCCCAGGGCCTTGAGGATTTACTTTATCCCAGGATTTGTAACCTAATCTCAGTGAGATTGTCCATTTATATCAGACACCTTAAAAATTCATATTTTTGTTTTTGTTTAAACATGAAAGGAGAAAATTGTCTCTTGGCATTGATTTTTCCTTTCTCTTGAGCAAAAACAAGAACTATCTTTAAGGCCTTGGCTGCAAACTTTGGTTTTTATTAAACATACTACTGTGTTTTAAATTGGTACCAGGGCAGATACTTGGAGGATTATATCAAAGTCTGCTGGAGTTAATCAGTTGCATAAATATCTGTAGGTTTGCTACTTACAAAACTTAATGGTTCTCACATGAAGGACAGAAGAGAGAGGTCTGAGTAAAAAAAAAAAAAAAAAAAAAAAAAAAAAAAAAAAAAAAGTAGTATCTTAAACCCAAATGTATTTAAGGTCCTAAACAGGACCTGGGTTTCAGAGCAGAGGTGCCACAGCCACACATGTAGTCCTGTCCCAGGGCCTCTTTTGCACATAGGAGCTGGTCTGAGCAGCAAATACACACATTTGCACCTCAGAGGAGCAGATGAGCAGCTGAGTTGCACTGGTTTAAACCTGGCGTGTTTTGCTGAGTTACTTGAGGTTTGCACACCAACATAAGTGACAGAAGAGCTGTAGACTAATTGCCTGGTTTGAATTTGTGGTGATGATGAGAGCTGGTGGTGACTTTGGTTCACAGAAATATTCCAGGGAGAAAAGGGTATTTTCCTTTTCCTAATAGTTTGGATCCCTCAGCCTCTGATGTCAATCCCAAATCAGTGGGGTATTGCATAACTGGGTAAGGTGGTTGGTTTAGGTGTTAGTGGAAATACCTTCCTGATACACCCAGAAGCAAAAGTTGAGTCTGGCATCGCTTGATGCCTCTGTTTTGCATGTGAGCACAGAGTCCTCATGGTACAGAACGTACCCACCAAGTATTCAGCTGAGATTATCTGTTCAGATTTTTGGCTCTTCTGTCATTCTTCTTCAGAATTACCCTGTTCAGGCTTAAGTTGGATTTGGGAGAAGAAATCCACATCCTCAATCTCCCATCCAGCCCATAAGTGTTCATTTAGTGCTTCAATTACCCTGTTTCCTTGTGCTTATATACAAATAAATCATAAAAAAAGCTGGAGGGCACAGAGCAAACCTCTGGCCCCTGTTGGCACCTACCTCATCATGGATAGAGAGAAAGGCCTCTCCAAGGCTGTATCCTTGGCATTTATGTCTTCTGAGTCAGCTCAGTATCTGAGAGAGAGGCAAGAGAGTTGTTTTGAGGCCTTTGCACCTGCCATGTTGCTGGGCTTATCCAAACACCCAGAGATCAGACCACAGCTGAAAAAACAGCCCGGCGCAAGAGCTTGGGATTTTTGACGTCCTTCTTGTGTTTACAGCATCCCATCCCTCCTCTCTCCCAACTCCAGTCGGGCAGGAATTCTCTTCATTATCTTCTGCCGTGCTTCTCATGCCATTTTTATTAAAAAAAAGGCAAGGCAAGGCAAGGGGGAGCGTGTGTGAGGGAGGAGAAGAGGAAGAAAACAGTCCTATTTGTACAGTCAATGACAATGCAGGAAAAAGGATGGAAGTTTGGGGAGCAGATCTATTTGTGTTGTCCTAAAGTGACCTCATCCCCTGGCTTGCTTATCAAGTGCTTTTGAAGCACCTGAGCACGAGGAATCTTGTAAACACCATGGTGTTAGTGGATATTTGGTGTAATTCAGGACCTCTGGAAGTGGCCCTGGGTGTTTTGGAGGTTGTGAGGAGCATATGGGGACAGACTGAGGAGCTCTAGCCTGCAGATGACAGGACAAGGGATGGTGTAGACCTCTGGCTCTTCTGTTTGTGGTTGTATTCAGTCCACCCTGGCAGCTGATCCAAAGAACTGCAACAAGGGAAGATGTGAAGTTGCTGCTGTTTGCTGCCAGAAGATTTCCTGTTTTGCTCAGAAAGGTTTCCTTGCTAGTGAAGAGCAAAAGGTGACAGTGTTAGAGGGAAACAGGGACATCACTGGCAAACCAGGACTCATTCTGTGCTGCACAGAGATGTCTGGGAGATGTTGTGTTTTGGTCAAGAATTTGGTGGGTATTTAAGGCCAAAGACGTCTGAGTCCTTCATGAGGACACTTGAGGTGTAGAATTTGCCTATTTCACATGACACTGCCTGTGACAGCAATAATTTAATTGGGGATACTTAAAACTTTGTTGTCTTGTCCTTAAATAACAGGAACACTCTCTGTTTTCATTTCTGTCTGGCCGTTTATCTTTTCATAGGGCAGGAGCTGGGCTCAGCCTTAAGGATATTTGAAATTTTGTTGGAAACAGGTCTTTGTCATATAAAAACCCTCCTGCTGTTATTTGTAGTAGGAAAAACATATATGCCATTGTAGTAGGAAAAGAAGAATGGGATGTTTGCTTTCCATTGATGCTTTCACTGCATCTTGAGTGTGTGCTGGGTCCTCAGATGCTGAAGCCCCCACTGTGTGCACAGAGCAGATGTGGCTGGGACAGTGTCAGCCCTTGCAGCTCTGCTGGAACGCAAGGCCACGTGTGTTTCTCCTGCAAATTCAATGACCCTTTAAATCCACCTTGGTCTCAGCAGAAAAATCAACTTCCCACAGGTATAATTTTCCCATAAGTTTTCCAGGAACACCCAAACTGAGAGCAGAGGTCCCTTGCCCAGGGGACAGGGCAAGATTAACCCAACTGCCCAGCCTCCCCAGTAAAAACAGGAAAAGAATTAGAGGGTTCTATATTTCTGACCCCGGATCCGTCACTTGTCACAACAGGCAGGAAAGTTGCCCTCATGATATTTCACATGGCACGTCCTAATTCCCTCTCTAAGCAGAGGGCTTGAGTCATTGCCTTTTAATAAGAGTCCTCCCCACAGGCGGAAGATGCAGCGATCAATGCAGCTTACTCAGTTCTCGAAAAGGTCATTAAAAGACCACAGATATAAATTTAAAAGAGTGTTTGTTCACATCCTTGATGTTAAAGATGTTCTTCTCTCTCAATTCCTTAAGTAGTATCATGTGAAGCCACCGTGTGCTGGTCCTGCCTGACAGCAGAGTGGAAAGTGCCCCTTATCACTGTCCTTGTGCCATCAGCTCCCAGGGAAGGCAAGAGAGAAAATAAATGCTCAAAATTCACAATTTTATCGCCACTTGGAGCAGAGCTTGTCTTGCTGACATCTCCAGATACAGTCTGTAATATCGACCTTGGTATCATATAAATATATAGGAGAGAATAACTCTTTTTTTGTTTTCTTTTTTCTTGCACTCCCTCTTCCCTCACTATGGGACTGGGTTACTGCCTGAAATATTGCACATATCATGCCTTTAACAACTATATTTTTCTGAAATGTGGGTACTGTGAAGGAATGTTAAAACTCTTCGTTACTTCCAATATAACATATTTAACAATTCAGGAAGATATAAGTATCTCAGGTTCCAGTTGTTGAGACGTGAATTGCCACATCCAGCTCAGTCAGTGACATCAGGCCAGGGTTAGTTGAAAGCTGTGGCTTGACATTTGGGTTTCTAAGGTGGCTTTTTGGTGCTCCAGTCAAGGCACATCTCCAGCTTTCCTGTGTGGTGCTGGAGGGCACTTTTGGAGCACATACATCTCATTTCTGATCTCCTCTGGGCATGGCTGGTTTGTTGGTGCTGCCCTGCATGTGACAACCTGGGGCTCATCTGCTGTCCCCCAGCATGGGGGAGATTGTAAAGTTTCAGGTTGCTTTTGCCTGGGATGCGCAAAAGGGGATTTGGGATGAGAATGGGAAGAATTGGCCTCTCTGGAGTTCTGTCTCCCAGGTCTGCTGTTGCTTTAGAGGGACCATATATCTCCAGGCATTTGTCTTCCCCTTTAACCTAAGACAAGGATATTACCTTCATAGCTCATGGGGTATAAGGAGCATAAATAACTTAATATCCCTCATTTTCTACCCAAACTGCAGAGAGCAAGGGGAGCCAGGCTGTGCAAATACTTAAACTTGTGTGTCGGGGTCAGATCTTTTGTTCACCTTCTCTTTTGGAGACGAAATGGCATTTCTTTGTGTGTCACCAAACTATAAGTATCATTTACCCGTCACAACATACCATTTCTCCAAGACTTTTCTATTTTTGAGCAGCAGGTTGCAGCTGAACATCTCTCCTCCCTGTTGTGTAGCAGGTGACAGGGTTAGACCACAAAGCAGCCAATCTGCTCCACGTCCACAGAGTCTTCTCCCTGTACAAAGTTTTCCATTCCCAATCCATACAATTAAATATTCCAGAGTTCTCCCTGCTTAATAACTTTCATTTCCAATTTTCTGTCTTACTCACCCTGCACATTGATCTACACATTATTATTCTTATTCACCTACACATTCTTCTCCAGTAGCCTCATAGTTTGTACTCACTATATTCTCTCCTGTGCTTGGTTTAGTTTTACATCTTCTTCCATTGTGTTCTGCCAATTTCCTGCCCTGTCCATAAACAAATGCAAACTTTTCCTGTTGTCCCTCTGTTTACATGTACACACAAACACACACAAACACTAAAACACACTTGCTACTCTTACCCAACTCCCAGTGGGTATCAGTAGAAATCACACAAAAATTCAGAATATGAAAACTCTTATTTTGCTTTCCCCAGCATGATCTCAGCCCACCAAAAAGCAGCGTGGCTTTATTTATTTTGCAGCTGTTATAGCTGCCCCAACTGTTCATTTGTTAACAGTCTTTTTCGAAGAATTGAAACTTTTTTGTGGTTAGCAGATCCCCAGTGACAAAATCCACATTTCTGCAAGTGTACTTGTTAATCTTAAATATTTTACAAATGATTTTGAGACAGAACTTGAGAAATAACTGCTCCATAATAATCAGAGCTTGGCTCTGCTTTGATTTCATCAGTATATATCAGAAAAGTCTAGTTTTAATAAGTGGATTTATCTGGGAGTGAAATGCAGAGGAAATCCTCAGTATTATACAAGAGTGGGTGTTTGGACACTTAAGTTACTTACTATAGTTCTTTTTTTTTAAAAAAAAAAACAAACAAACAAAGCCACACCAGTTGCTTTAAAGAAGTCTGAAAATTTTCCCTTTGTTTGAATAAACTCTCTTACCAATACCTGGGTAGACATCTCCCCAGTCTGTAGGTGAGTTAAGATACCGTTTGTGCTACATGAACTCCCAGACTTAGCTGACAGAAGCCATGGACTATTGCTGACGGGAATAAGGTGCAGAAGGAATGAGAAAGCCAGTTGTGTTTTTGTTCTGCTGGGTTTCACTCCCATTTCACTGCTGTGTTTGAACAAAGAGTCAGATCCCAGTGCAATTCATTCACTGCCAGTTATTTTGCAGGCACAGTATCCATGAGAAACAGCTTTGTTGTAAAATATCATGTGGGATATTGGAGTTTAAGTCATGCCTGTTAATTTAATGAATGTTGTAACGAGATACTAATTTCACCTTGAAGATTGAAGATTTCACTGTCTCAGTCCATTGATAACCATTTCAGTGGCTTTGCTGCTCTGTGTAGTAGATGTATGTTCTTGTAGTGCACACTCCATTAATATGTGCTTTTTGACCAAGTTCCTGTGACAAAAAGACATGTATATTGCTGTCAGTAATTGGGGCACTGTGAGTGTAGTAAGCAGAGGACTGGTGGGGGTTAGGGAAGAGCTGGGCTCTGCAATTAGCCTGATTGATGACTTCGAGCAAATCATTTTGCCTTCACTGCTCCGTGGCTTTACAAATTGGCACAATGAGGATAACGGTAATGAGTTTCTTTGTGGAAGGTTTTGAGTTTTGGTAATGTGAAAGACATTGTAAAAGAGCTAAACATTTTTATTAGGTGTACATTATTTCTGTACTGCATATAAAAAATTATTCTTCATTTACAGACACACAGGATTTGGGTAATTATGGCTTTGCATAAATATATAACAGTTTGCTCATTCTTTCTGTGAATATTTCGATGCTAATATTCTGATCTGGTGGTGTGAATCTTGTTTTTTGCTCTGAAACAAAAACAAATCTTCTTAACTCTTCAGTTTTAAATGCCCGCATGCAAAGTGGATTACTTATTTATCCATCACTGAAACATCCTCAGTCCCATTCTGTCCTAAACTAACAGTCAAATTCCCACTGGCTCCAGATGCAATCGGATTGAGCTCGGGGATGCTCAGGAAATAATGAGTGTTCACATGGTATTTTAAGTTCTTTAAATGAACTATGCCACAAACTTGCTGGTAACTCTGTCCCTGATGTGAGAAACAGGAGCAGAAGTGTCCAAGGCTGAACACAGTGAGGCACAGGGCTGGTTCCGCAGGTGTTGAACTATCTGGACTGTCAGTAAAGCTCTTAGTGTTCCCCACTGCGCATGGTGAGGATTGGCAGTGCCATGGTGTCAGCACAATGCCATCTCTGCACTGGGTGCAGCTGTAAGCATGACTTTCATCAGGAAGCAGTTTAGCTGTTAAATGGTCAAGAGCTGCACCTATTTCAGAGCTGTGCAGAAACCAAGCATGGCCACAGCTGACTGTGTTCACAAGAAAAAGACACCCAACCAATAATTAATCCAATCAAAATTAGGTAGGAACATTCAGAGGACCTGAATCAAATAAAGTTTGCTTTTTTTAGCAGCCAGCTCCCACTTCAGTACCTCCTTCTCTGCCCTGTGCTGATACCTTTGTGGTCCCAATCACTAAGTATTTCCTCTTGCCTCGCAGGGAGCTGAGCGACAGGATCACGTACACGTACCAGGTCGTCATTGTTTCTGGGATGGAGGAGAGTGAGCCTTCCCCTGCTCTCATCTATATCTCTGGAAGTGGATACTGTGGAGACGGGATTATCCAAATGTAAGTCTGGAGTGAGCAAACAGATAAATCTGGGCACATCTCCTCAGCCAGAATCAGAGACTAGAAAGGAATTGATGACCTCTGATGTCTCCTTAGTTTAGGCAGGCTCTCATCTGCAGATAATGACTCACGTGCTTGATGATTACCAGGATGATGACATTTAATTGTAACGTAGGCCCTGCTATCCTGGCACCAGCAGATACAGACTGAGATACAGATAATGGAGCCTGGACAGCAGGATCGATAGGAAAGTCCACTGTGTGCTGTTCATGCTGTTTGTCCATGTATCCATATCTTTATACATGTAAATGACATTTCCTCTATAAAGCTGAAGTAAGAGCTGGAAAAATCCACCCAGCCTTTGATGCTGCCCTTACACTTGGTGCCCCATGTGTCTCACAGCTGGTGGACGAATAAAACCCTGCCATGTGTTGGGCCATAATCCTGGTGCAACCTCTTGTTTGACTGACCACCGGAGCTGGGATGCATTTGGAGGTGATAGATTTGGCCTCTGAGGGAGAGTGCTGGGAATTGCATGTTCTCAATCAGCTCCCCTCTCTCACTGCCTGCCAGTCCCCAGGCCATTGAAAATGTAAAACAATCCTTCATAACTATGTTAGGGTTTATTCTTTTACTATGTTGGCCCTTAAGGCCACTGCTTCAAAGCTTCCTGGCATTAGGTAATTTAATTATTCAAACTCTGGAAGTAACAACGAGCAAGTGCTTAATCCAGTCAGTATTATTTGCTTGAAATAATGTTGATCAGCAATCACATAGCACAACTCTGTCAGACGACATACCTGGCAACAAATATCTGCAGGATGAGGACCAACAGGCAAGGAAATCAAAGACAACAATCAAACAACATACAAATCCAGGGCAGACTTGGAAAGAGAGGTGGAGAAAGACAGATTAATTTTGCTTTACATAACTTTTCTGCTACTGTTATGTTTGCACATTCCTCAAGCATCACTTGTGGCTTTGCAGCAAGTGTCAAACAATAGCTGAGCTGCTTCAGGAGTGAGCAGGAACCAGACTGTGTCTCAGCCTGGCTGGTTGTGACTCCACTTGCAGCTGTGGCAGCTCCTTTCTTATCTGGTTCCCACTCTCCTCCCCACACGCTGCTGCAACCATGGGGGCTGGTGCCGGACCCTGCCCCTGACACCACCTGCTCCCTGTCAACTGCCCTCCTCCAAGTGCTGTCACCTGGAACAGCACAACACCAGGCTTTATGTCTTGTTATTCCCATGCTGGGGTCACAGTCTGGCCCTTCCAGATCTAATACAAAGAGTTTCAGAGATTTGTGTTCTCTTTTTCCCCACCTGCTGAGTTGCAGCCACACCAGCTATGAAGGAAGTTGCTCATATCCTCATCAGGGAACAGCAAGTGGTATCCACATGTGCAGGAGAGAAGTGGCCAGGCATGCCTGCAAAGCAGGAATGATGAAAGTCGGGGCTGGAGGAGAAAGGGGAAGGTATTTTAGAGGTTGGCATAGAAGGCTGCTGTACTAGATTTCAGGACTTTGGGGTTCTCCAGTGGGGTTGCAGCGATGATTGGGATGATGCCATTTACTGTCTGACTGTGTTTTGCATGTGTGTGCCCTGCCTACAGAGAACTGGGGGAAGAGTGTGATGACATGAATAAGATCAACGGTGATGGCTGCTCCCTGTTCTGCCTGCAGGAGTTGTCCTTCAACTGCATCGGTAAGTCCAGCTCAGAGCCCTTCCACTCATGGTGGGCAACAACTCCATGCAGAATGCAAGGGAAAAACCAACAGTATTTTCAACATTTCCAGCTGAGGAGTTGTCATGGAAGAGAGAAAAAAGGTGGAATTTGTAGGTTTGAAAGGCGAACATATCTTCCCAGCTTCTGGTCATTTTGATGGGAAATTGGTTCTGCTGGCTTTGAAACAGCCTAGGACTTAAGGCTAAGTCAGCCATTGTGGGACTGATCCAAAGCCCATTGAAGTCAGTGGGTGGTTTTCCACTGGCTTCAATAGGCTTTAGATCTGGCTACGTGAGAAGACATGAACTGATTTTTTTTCTGGTAAACAGGAGGAGGAGTGAAAGGGGAAGGGACTGAGACCAGAAGCAAGTCCAGCTGAGGTCACACCTCCTTTGAGTTGCAAATCAATATCTGAGGATCAAAGGTCTGGCTAATCCCCTTTTTCAGAGGTGAAAACTACTTAATCAGATTTCATTTGCAAGCCTGGTTTGCTCTGATTAGCAAAACCTGTAAGCACAATGGCCGGAAGATGCTGGAGCTATCAGGATAGCAGGGCTGCAGTTGTGAGCTTTACATATTTATTAAACTTTCCAAGAATGCTGGGGACAGAGAAGGGAAATGGAGACCAATTTACACTGCACCTTCTGTGGAGTAGTCCCACATTGTGGGGTTGCTTTTCCCTACCAGGGCTCTGTGAGGTCTGGGAAAGGATGAATCAAGCAGAGCTTCAGGAACCAAAGTTAGTGTTTATAAAGGGTTGGCTTTTTCTCAAGGCGTTTTATGAGAGTCCTTATCTGGACTGACCAAGCAAACTCTTTGTCCCATGTAGTGATCCCATGCCTTCAGCTCAGGACATCGGTTCTAAGTGGATAATATAACGTTGGCAAGTCTGAAATTTGCTCTTTTTGGCAATCTGACCATTATCCCTTGTGGCTGGAGTAACATATAACAGACCTCACAGGCACCAGGTTTCCCTTGGGTGGTAAACTGAGGACTGCTTGGCTCATCAGAACAGCTACATTTTTACTTCAGCATCCCACACTGTGAGACTTGAGGCCGGATTTGTTGATGTGCTTATTTACATACAAAAATAACTCTATTGAAATTGAGCATATTTATGGTCGAGGCTAATTGTGACTATTGGTGGTCTTGAAGTTACATTTGTGTTTCAAGTAACTTGCTGCCTCAGAGCCCCAAGCACTGAAAGATGTTAGTCATAATATTTTGAAAGTGAGATAAACACTTACGTAAATGTTTTGGGTTCTCCAGAAGTCAGGCGTAGTGTGAGGCTGGTTCCAGCAAGGGTTCGGGCTGGAGCTGTGTGGTTGTATCTGTGTCACCCTGCTCAACAGCAGGTCTGAATTCCTTGGTCCAGGTCTGCACTTTGACCACATCCCAGGCTTACATTTGGACATGACCCACATCCATTGGTTCTCAAAGAAAACAGGTGGTGTGGGCTGGGTGGGAGCTGCAAAAGGCTCCAGGTAAGTCCATGGACAGGAGTAAGAGTGGGGAGTCCCAAGTCTTGGACCACACAGTGGTGTTCTGCCAGGGGTATGTAGGAGTGTGCTTTATGCCTGTGTACACAGAATCATAGAATTCGTTATGTTGTAAAAACCCTTAAGGTCGTTGAGTCCGGCTGTATCATCCACCACCATCCATCCATTCACTCATTCATGGTCAACCAACATGGTCATCTCCAGGACCAGCAACAGGACAAGTTAGGAGTGTGGAACAAAGCTGACTGACAGCAAAATGATTAGAAAATGAAGCAACTGTAACATACACACAGATTTTTCTATGCCATTAGAGAGGAAGTGGGTTTTCAGATTTGCTTGTGTTGGAAAGGAAAGGGGAATTCCAGGGGTGAAAAGCTGTTTGTTTGTATGGGCTCTGGAAGGTTGTGGGTTTGCATGGGTCCTGAATTACAAAAGTGGATGATATCAAATTGCCTGTGAAATATCAAGTATAGGGACTCGGTTGAATCAAATTACCTGAATCAGAGGGAAGATGCAGGCAGACAGACCTTACAGATGTTTTGGTGTGTGACTGTAGAGCTGTGGTGGGACTGCTGTGGTGATGGTGGCCTCAGTGTGTGAGCAGGGTCTGCAAGGGCAGACCCACTGCTGTTGGTTTTGGGCAAACACTGCCTTCATCAAGTCTGTAGGACAGGTTCAGAGAAGGCAATACCTGTGACACGGGTCCTGTTGGCCTTTGTGAGTGCTGGGCTACCACGAATTAGGACATCAAGAGCTAAAGAGACACTGCTGGTTCCTCTTTCAGACAAATGAACAGTGCTGATTTATATTCTGTTTTAAAATATCAAGCATTAAAATCTCACCAGAAAACATAAAGATGTTGTGAAAGTGAGTGGCTGTTCATATTACATAATAAATAATAATAAAAAAGAGCAGAAATTCAGCATTCTCCACAGTCTAATAATGTCAGACCTGATCCTCTGCCTTAAGCCAAACAAAATTCTTCTTTGATACTGGTGGCGTGTTTCCTTGGAAAATACAGAATACTCAGGTCCCTATTTGAGGAACACAGGAAAATAAGTGTAATTTATTTCCATGTTTACAAGGCTAACACATGTTATAATCCTGTAGGACAACAAGCAATTATTTCAGACAGTGTTATTTTTGCAGTGATGTTCTTGTTGTATTATGTAGCTCTTTAGAGCCCCAGGAATCACTCCCCTTCACCAAAGAATTCAGTGAGCCTCAAACACATGTTCAGAGGCTTTGCTGAATCGGGGGCCTCAGGGTTTGATCTTGCAAATGCTTTCTTCCAGCCATGTTTCTGAACTACCACAAGGCATTCTTTAGACTTCAGCAAATCTAACCACAACAGTGAATGCAATGCTTGTCACAAATTGTCTGCAGGATTGGGTCCCATGCGGCTGAAAATAATGGCTAAACATTTTGTTTGCTAAAGGCAGGACTGAAGGGGCGTCATCAGGGGGGTTCCATAGCACGAGGTTTGATAGCAAAGCCCAAGTGGGCTCCTTCCTCCCAAAGCAAAGACCACGTAAGTCACCTCGCTTGGTAGAAGAGAAATACAACAGAGCCCGCAAGCACCACCAAGCTTTAGATTTAGAGCTATGAAGCACAGAATAATTTAGGTTCGAAGGAGTCTCTGGAGGTCTCTGGTCCAAGGAGGGCCAACTTCAAAGTTAGATCCAGCTTCAAAGTTGGAGCATGTTGCTCAGGGTCATGTTCAGCTGTGTTCTGGATATTTCCAAGGATGGAGGCAGCCTGTTTGCAGGTGTCCCTCTGCCTCTCTTGCTCCTTTTGCCTTTTAGGATTATGAGGTTTATAGGGTTTTTTAATTGGTCCAACTTTCCTTTGACTAAATGGCACAAGGCTCTCAAGACACTTTGCGCTAGTGCCTGTAATAAAATTAGACTTCTTTTTATTTTTTGTCCTGGTTTTGTTTTCCCTCCTCCTTTCCTCTCTAATCAGATAACAGTGGATCAATCTGCTCTGCCAGGGAGGAGGGGCGCGGGGGAAGGAAGGAGGGAGGCAGGGAGGGAAACTGTGTGGTCTCACTGTCAGGCTGTCCTGGCCTTCTATGAGCACAAAGCTGAGGAACACAACACAGAAAAGATTAATAGCGTTTTCTTCCTGCAGCATGCTGAAGAGCGACAGTGAGATTAATTAATTAATTAATGGAAGCATCTGGCAGTGCTCCTTTTTTTTTTTTCCTGAGTTCTGCAGCGCACTCGTCCTTCCCCACCCTGAAATTTATCATCTCCACCTTTCCCCCTGCTCCTGCATTGTATAGTGGATTTTACATATTTTATCTCCTCCGCACAGAATTTGGCCCCACAGGGGAAAGTTTTGCTTTGCCTTTTGATTTGCAGGAGACAGGTGATTCAAAGTTGTGTCCGTGTGACTGATGCCCCCCCCTCTCCTACCTCTCGGCTGCTTTTCTTTCACCTTGCTCTCGATTACTCCCGGGATAACTGCTTTTCGCGGATCTCAGCCAAGTTCAACCTGCGTAAAACAGACCCCATTTGTAAGAGTTATGATTCGCAGTTGTGGAAACCCAGGGCTTAGCACTTGATCCATTCCCAGTGGAGCAGTGAGAAATGGGTGTCTGAGGCACAGCTGAGCACCTTGTCCTTGGCGTGCACTCCCACACACCAACGTTGTGCACACACATCCAGATATATGTGCGGACATTGAAAAAGAGCCCGGCTTTCATTTGCATTCCTTTTGTGGAGTGGGATGTGCATTATGCATTGATTTAGCTCACCAGTGCTGAAGAAAGAGAAGGATATAATAAAAAAGATGCAGAGATCAATAAAGAAGAAGAGAGGGGGAGAGAAAGTAATATGAAAAGAGATGGGTGAAGACTGATAGACACATTGAAACACAGCTGGGAAGTAGCTCCAGAACTTCTATCTCCCTTTACGTTTGCCAGGTAATTTATGGGGTTTTCAGTCACTTCTTATTGGTGTTATTATTGCTACACTTTGTCTCCTTTGCTTAGAAGGGACTCTTGGCTAAAGCCTTTTTACAGCAAAACAGGGCAGAACTTCAGTGACTTCCACATGTGAGTGGTCGCCCTGAAGAACGGGAATGTTTCAGGTTAGACACACGTCTCCGTGGTGTGTAGGATCGGGGCCTCAGGGATGTAAAATACAAAGAAAAGGCACAGAGTAAAGGAAAAGAGAAAATAAATGTATCTAGCTCTTGAATTTACCACTGATTTCTGGTATGCTTGAAGCATTAGTCACCAGTGGTTGTGCAGGGAGAAGTATGATTTTAATTTGACAATAATCCTTAAACACCTTTTCTTTCTCTCCTGCCTGGCCTCAAATGTTTTTCTGCTACCTTACAAATCTGGATCTGTCCTCCTCCTCCTCAGAGGCCTCTCTCTCTCCAGCTGTGAGCCTTACCTTTGTGGGAGCTCTATCCTTTACCTCTCCCATTATCCATAAATTAAGCATAGCACTTTCCCCTAATCTTATTGTTTGGCGGGCTGCATTGCATTCAGGGAAATGATTAATATTCATGAGCTTGCTATCTCTGTTTGGTGCATAATCCTCTGGGGAAATTGCAGTGTTAAATGAGTGACACAAACCTAATTTTATATGTCTTTTCTTTCCTTTCTTTCCTTTTCCTTTTTTCCCTTTCTGACAGAGAAGTAATGTGCTTAAAATAAATTGATGGATGACCATCCATATTCATTGTGGGCATGCTTTGAGAGCGCGCCTGGCTCCCATCCTCTCCCCCTCCCTCCCTCATGCCATTGCACAGGAACACAGCTTTGGCTGCTGAAACCATGGCCCCACACAGCAGCTGATGGTGATTTTGCCTTCTTTCACGAGCATTAAATAGGCCTTGGCTGACCCTGCCGAGGGCTTTCACTAGAACAACAGCATGGGAGAAACTGAACCACCTTGCAAGAGAAACTCAGCATCTCCCAGGGCATCAATAAGGTGAAAGCTTTGACCAAGGAGCTTGGGAAAGAGTGTTGCTGTTGTTAAAGCAGCTGAGGTTCTATAGCAGAATTTCATGGCAAATAGTAATGAATTTACTGACTGGGGTTATTCAGATGATATTTGTGTGATTCCTTCAGCTTAAGGCAAATACTTTGAAGCTGAGTGTTTCCTGCAGCTTGCGGGAGAGTGGCTACATGTTCTAAAATGTCTAAGCACTGCTTTGGCAAGTTAACAGTCATAAAGTCTCTTAAAATGGTTTTCAGACTGTCATTCTTAATAGTGCAATCCTAGGAGGGCCAGCTGAGCCACAGAACAGAGAGAGCAGGCATTTGGGCAGCAAATACAAAGGAGAATGTGGGCTTTTTTGTGGGGAAGAATGTGGGCTGGAGTGGTATTTGCCTGCATTTTTCCCTAGGCCAGTGACTCCAGCCCAGCTCAATCCAGCTTTGGTTTTTAGGACAGAGTTACAACGGGAGCCCAACACCAGAATTACTCCTGTTTGTTGCATCCCTCACACATTACTCTCCATTGCTGGTCATACTTCCCTCCTTAGAGCATCCTCTGTGACTCAACAGCAACTTGCTCTGCTCAGAGGATGATGCTGAGTGCAAGACCTTCCTTTGCAATAATATCCAAGCACAGGCACAAACAAGCAGTTTGTTTTCCTTGGGGAATGCCATCACTGGGTTTTTGCTCTTGGGCTCCTTCTCAGCCTCCCAAGTGTGCCAGGCATCCAGAAGGGCCACCCTAGCCACCCTTCTCATGGTTATGGTCATTGCTCCCTTGTGTGACAGAAACCTCAAGATTTTCTGTTGAACAGTCTCCAAGTGGAGCTGATAAACCTGTGTAATATTAACATTTTCTTGGCACCGCTCTTCTGATTTATCTGATCGTCCAGGGAGGGAAACGAGGTGAGGTTGGAAGAGAACATGTGTTGTAGCTCTCTTGTAACATGCCTGGTTGCCTGGGCTCGGGCATGTCCACCTTGGCTCCTGTTGTCTGTGGTGACCAGTGACAGAACCCAAGGAATGGCCTGAAGTTGTGACAGGGCAGGGTTAGGTTGGATATTAGAAAAAGGTTCTTCATCCAGAGAGTTGTTGGGCACTGAACAGGCTCCCCAGGGCGGTGGGCACAGCACCAAGCCTGACAGAGCTCAGGGAGCATTTGGACAATACTCTCAGGCACATGATGTGACTCTTGGGGATGCTCCTGTGCAGGCCAGATTTTGGACTCAATGATCCACGTAGGTCCCTTCCAACTTGGCATATTCTGTGATGCTGAGGGTTTAGGGTTGGCCACTTTGCCTCCCGTTGGCCATGCCTTGTTGCCTGGGCTTGGGGATGGCCACCTTGGCTAGCTGCAGAACAGGCAAAATCTTACCACCACTGCCAGCAATAGGAAACACCCTTTTTTCTTAAGTGACAAACACTCATGTTCTTGGAGGTGAAATATCAAATTTCAGAGCCGAGCTCTGCAAGGGAATTGTAATTGTATCTGTCTGCAGCACACACATCAGTTGCATAATTACTGTGCTCCCACCGCTATATGGGAGCTCATACCGATGAGCCGAGTCACGCCACACAAAGAAAGCCAGTCACGTCCAGGAATGCATTTCCATGAAGCAGCTGAATTACCAGGGAGCCACACTCCACAAAGGCATTATGCCTGCCCACTCCACTCAGGAGATGCTCAGACACGATTGTCATATTCCACGGAAAAGCCTCCTGCGAGGCCCCTGGATGTTCTGCAGCAGATTGCGACACCCACGCCGTCTTCATTTCCAAGGTGTCTGTTCTATTTCATTGAAGGAAGACGTCACGATTTATTGATATGCGACTTCATTCGGAAAGATCTGCCCAAGCTCCATGTAATGGTTTTCCTCTTTTCAAATCAGGACACCCAGGAAGGAAAATAACTCTTGAATATTTTACTGTAGCAGGAAATATCTCTGTCTCTGCCTTCTTCAATATTAAAGAAGAGATTAGCAGATATCCTGGAAGCAGGCCATGTTATTCACTCTCTTCCCACTGAAGCCAAAGGTGAAACTCCCATAGAAATAAATGGAGCAGGTTCTGTGGTCACTCAGCCGCCGGGTTCATATGATCTCCAGTGGAATTATTTCTCCTTTTGTGACAGAAACCTCTGGATACATTTCTCCTCATCTGTGTGAACATAAACACCAGCACTGGAGATGCCGATTAAGTGAGGTGGTGGTAAAACCCTGCTGCTGCAGAAGTTGCTGACTTTGTTGGCCCTCACTGTGTCTGAAGGCCTCCCCACCTTTGGACAGACCTTTCAAGGGTTAAAATGCGACGCTTGTTCTGTTCCAAGAATTTGTTACTCAGAGACAATGCTTCTGAATTTTTGTCCCCCCCTTAATTTTTGTCTTCTTTTTTTTTTTTTCCGGACAAATAGTTATGTGGCATGAGGCTTGTTATAGTTGGAAACATCCCTAAGAAAACAGCTGAGCTTAAAAATACTCCTTTTTTTTTTTTTTTGTCTGGCCTTTTAAAAAAATAGTAGTTATTGCACAAAAGAAGACTATGCCGATGCCAATCACTGCATTCAAGCTGAAAACAGGAAGCTGCCCCCAGTGTCTGTCCCCAGAACTTTGACTACCCTGCTTGGACATTAAAAACCTTGTTGGAGGATGTGCCCTGTGCCATGAATTGGACCTCTTCATCTCTCTCTTTTTTTTAATGAGGTGGAAGGCTGCCTATCACTGATAAGTCTATATCCTGCATGTTTGCTTCCTGGCCTCTACCAGACTTCTTTGATTTGGCTGATGATTTTCCAGCTTCTCTTTGAACAGGTGATGGTGATGGGGAGTTACCTGCTCATCCAGACCTGCTCTGGCAGGTGCTTTCCAGTGCTCCCTAAATCCTCTGCATTTTCTTGAGCATCCTGTCATTTCTGAAACCCAGAGGAGAGGTCTGTACTTCAGTACAAAAGGCTGTCTCTTGCACTGTGCTTGGGCAGGAAAAAAGGAGAGATGGATTTTGCATCATTTTCTGGTGCAACACATAAGCGCCCCAAGACCATTCTGGATCTTAAAGCCCAACTGCAAGAGTAAGCAAACCAGGCCTTGCCAATCTGTTTCTCCACCAAATCCCCCTTCTCCAGGCTGATGCTGCCACGGAGCCTGCTGAGATTTCCCAATGTCACAGAAATCTTCACTGAACCAAAGACTGCCTTTTCCCAAAATAAGGGCAAGACAGGAACTTTGGTTTGGCCCCAACATTTTAGTGCCTTCAGAAAGAACTTTGTCAGGGCAAAGGAGATGGTGCTGCCTGAATGAATACGTTTCCCTGAGTTCAGCTCAGAATCCTCCAGCATCTGTTGTCAATCCCCCAGAGGTGCTCTCTCCTGCTGCCAGGTGCTGGGCCTGCAGACATTTTACTGTTCTAGATTTAAGCTGGATTTCCAGGTAACTGCTTTTTAATTTTTTGAAGTCATTTTTCCCTTGAGGACAAATTAGATTTCCTTTATGTTCTCTTCCTCCATATCTGCTTCAAATAAGATTTGTATTTGAAGTGAGAAGTCCACAATGTTGATGAACATAGTCCATGGTGCAGGTCAAGCACGACCAATACATTGATATGACCTTCAGGAGGTCTGGGGAGCCTATAGACCTCTGTGGAGACAAAAAATGCCTCATATTGCCAAGGGCCTGGATGCATTTAATATCACAGTAGTTAAGAGAAGAACAGAAAAGGCATTTTGTATCATCACCAGCTACTGCTTCCTAGAAATACTCCACTCCTGACACTGCCTTCCCTGACTTTGAGCCTGCAGAACTCTCTGGATTTATCTGAGCTGTGTTCACACCACTGAGGAAAGGGAAGAAGCCTGCTAGTTTTTATTTTGTGAGGGCAATCACACCAAGAAACAGTCTGGTCGTCCTTCACTTTGATCATGAAAATGTAAAACCCAACAGGTAACCTACCAAGCATCCAAGAACACAGGAAGAATTTAGTCTCAGAGCTGGTGCTCAACACATGTGGAAGGAAGAGCCTCTGCTGCTTTTTGGCAGCCCACCCAGTGATGCACCACATTTGGCTGTCAAAGCTGATGCCCTCGTGTCTGGGAAGGATTTAATCACATCCCTCTTCACCAACACTCAGAATTAGGAAACCCACAGGCAGGAAGTCTTCCCCCTCCTCACCAAAGCTCCCCTCAAAGCAGAGGACTGCAAGCTGAGTGGTGGGTCAATAGTAGGACTTACAGATCTTCTTTAAAAGTAAACTAGGCTCGTAAAGCCACTTTCCCCCATCATTTTTCAAAGCACACAAAGGCAAGTGCATAGCTCATCTCTCAGCTTTTGTGCACAGTGCCATCCCACTGACACAGGGTGAGGCAGCTCTCCAGGGCTAGCACAGCACAAGGGCTCATGACAGTGCAGTTCAGCAGGACTTTTTTAATCATTTAGGCAGTCTCCATTTAATTCAGACATCTCAGTCTCTGCACTCGGTTCCTCCCTCGGGTTTTGCAGACTCTGAGCAGACAGATTTATTGGGGTCTTAGGCATAATCAGGAACAAATTAGCCTCTGTTAGGATCACACACTGGCCCGGATCACAGCTATTCAAAGGCTGCCTTCCCATCCATGTGAGTATGAATTAAGTCATCGGGTTGGAGTAGGTCTTGAGTATTCTTTTATCCCAAACACATGATCTTATCAGAAGCCCATTACGTTTATCATCGCATTAGGAGGGAACATTTGGAGCCAGTGCAGGAGAATGTTGCTATATAAATGTTGTGCTTACTTCAGTGCCTGTCGTGAAAATAAGTCAGCGCTCTGGGAAGGCCGGGAAACACTGTCTAAATGCATGTGCCTAAAATTAGGCTGTGAGTTTCTGGGGATGTGTTTGCACCAGTGGGGTGGCTGAGTTGGGAATGTGTAAAGAGTATGAGTGTTTGGGTGTCAGTGTTTCTGTCAGTGTGGGTGTGTAGCAGGATAATGGTGTTTCACTGTACATGCATATCTGACTGTGCATATGTTTATAGGCTGGAGGTCAGGTTTTTTAACATGGTAGGTATTTTCCTTTCCTTCCCTCCTCCCCTCCTCCACATTTTTATATAAATAATCCTCTTTTCATAAAATGACAAAGAAACTCTTTTTCCAAAAATACATATTTTCATAGTTCTGGCATTTATTTTTGAGGATTCTGATTGCTGACCACAGTCTTTCCAGGGCTGAATATTTCTGAGAGATTTCTGCTGAGGCTCTCACTCTAACTGGGGCATAGTGCTCTGAGGTGGGTGAGCCTCTTAGCTTTATCCTACTGCTCTTGGGTACAGCAGAAACCCAGAGCTTTGGTACAGCTCTACAGAGAGAGGAGCAGAACAAGAGATGCAGGAGGACCAGATGAGAGAATCAAGAGTTTGACTCCACGGGTATCACAGTTATTTGCTTTGCCTCTTCCTTGAGCTGGCCAGACAGAGGGCACAGCTCTCCCAGGGATGAGCCCTGCTGGTGTAGCACTGTGCCAGCATCAACAAGCCCTGCAGGGAAACAAGGTGTACTACAGGGATGTTAAAGGTGTACAGAGATGTCCAAGGTGTACAGGGATGTCCAAACTGGGGCTCTCTGAAGCAGTTCAAGCACACGTTCCCAGCGAGGTCGGTATCAGATGAGGACCAGCAGGGCTCTGCTGGCTCAGGGCTGCTGGACACTCAGGCTGTGGGAGGAGACAGGACAGCAGGGCCAGGGGGCCAGCACTGCTGGGTTGCCTCAGGGCCCATCTGCACACACACCCGGACACCCTGGGGAACCATTGTCATCTCTTGTCTGTGAACAATCTCCCAGCTCCTCGAGGTGTGTGGTATATGTTTGGTGGCTTGGAGACAAATGAAGATTTTAAGATGTGACATGTAGGGTCAGGAAGCTTTTCCACCCTGGGAATATTCACTGAGGCACAGGACTGCACTCATACAGCTGAAACATTTCCAGACGTGTGCTGGTACCTTTTCACCAGCTCAGACCACTGGCCCAGCAAATCCACAGTTCCCTACTCTTATCCATGTACACAAGTTGTCCACAGAGATTGTGATGAAGTGAAACCATAATGACATTTTTTTCTCTGATAGACCTCTCTGTTCTTTCAAAGCCACAGTCTCTTAAAGACCTGGAATATTGCACAGGAGGAAAAGGAGTGAAAGTCATTAAATAATTGAATAGCAATAAACCCATTTTTTCTGGCTCATGATGGTATTTCACTGTGTAAACCAGGAGGAAAAATAAACAAGGGATTTAGTAGTTTGGAAGTAGCTCAAAATTGAGCAGCCGTTGGATTTTCTGACACCTAACTCGAGATAGTCCAATACTACCGACAAGATTCTCCTTAGGGATCATTTCCATCAGTCCAGCTAGCAGCTCTGGCTAATTTCCTACCCTTTTTTCAACAGGCTTATTTGCCAGACAAAAATACAACAGGCTGTCAGAACTGGATACCTCTGGGGACTGGCAATGATAATACAATACAAAATAGGATACCAACAGGTCAAAGGTTTCCATTTCACAGAGTACTCTAATGACTGAAAGTCATTATTGCTATGCAGTGTGTTTGAAAAGAGTAGATGGATCTCAGTTCAGTTTTTAATGGGCCAGTGTTACAGAAACAACCTCAAAAATTTGGCATCTTTGTTGGCAGTCTCATTAGAGAAGCCACAGAATAAATGGACAAGGATAATAAAGTCTCCTGCTGCTTTTGATCCTTTCAGGTCAATTCTGAGTCATGTTGGTTGAAGCTGTGTGTGTATGTGGCAAGATTACCCTCACACTATGGATAGTGCATCTGCTTGGGATAAACAGATCTGTTTGGCCCTTTGGTCACTACAACTGTGAACTTGGCAGTTTTCACCATCCCTACAGTCACAGTTGCTGTTGTTGTTTATTTGCAGATATCTTTTAAAAACAAAAAGGGAAACATTGTAGACCAAACCCTCTACTGGCGTTTTTCCATCCGTGCTGGTGGAATTATGCCAACACCCACATTGCCTCTCTATGTATTTTCTATCTGTGCTTTCTTCTGTTTCCATCCTTTTAAAAAGGAGAAAGATGAAAATAAGCAGAAAACCCTGCACATTAGGAAATATCTTGAAGAAATTACCCAATGCGAAAGTTGACTATCGTTCCTTGGCGTTTTTGAAATCACCTTGCTGTGGCCTAGAAGTGATCAATGCTCCCACTTCTGAGTGACCTGATCCAGCAGATACATGACCACTGATGGTATCAGATCTTTGCAAGTACACTGCAAACACGTGTAGCCAGTCCTTTGTGACTTCCCTTCTCTGCTTACCCCTGCAGATGAACCCAGCAGGTGTTATTTCCACGATGGTGACGGAGTGTGTGAGGAATTTGAGCAAATGACCAGCATCAAAGACTGTGGCGTTTACACCCCCAAAGGCTTCCTCGACCAATGGGCTTCCAACGTCTCTGTCTCACATCACAGTGATCAGCAGTGCCCAGGATGGGTCGTCATCGGTCAGCCAGCAGCAACCCAGGTAAGGAAAGCACACTTCCTTTACTCTCCTGGAAGGTGAAGTCCAACAAGGAGCAATGTTCTGGGGTGCAATTCAGTGGTCAGCATTCATGGGTGCTCCTTCAGTGAGAAAGGCCCCTGACAGCGGTTTCCCTATTTTTGAGCCTGATTAGTAGTGATGAGTTTAAATTCAGTTCCAACCACCCAACTAGAACTGGCTCAAGCTGTGGCCTTCTTGATTCAATAGTCTGTGTAGGAGTCACCTCAACTAACCATCATCGCCTAAAAGATGGACGGGCTCTCCACAGTGTCCACAGGGTACGATCTTGTGGCGATGAGTTCTGAGGGCTAATGCCGAATAATACAAAAGTGTGTTCTTTCTTTTTTAATAGTTTTGTGTTTTCTGCCTCCCAGTTTCATAAAAGCACCCTATTGTTCTATTCTGAGAAAGGTCCCGTCCATTCCCAAGGCCATTCATTAGCTTTAACCCCCTTCTCCCATGTCTCCTTTGTAACATAAACAGCTCCAGTTACCATAACTTTACCTTTTGTCTCTCTGAGAGAATTAGATCCAAATGAGTTCAAAAAGACCTTAGATAAATGCCTGGAAAACAGAGCTGTACAAAATGCAGATGCAACAGTCCAGATGCAGCCTAACTCGAGAAAGCCCTCACTGCTTATTTGTTGTTTTTTAGAGGATACAGCAGGGAAAGGACCTTCATATATAAGAGCTGCTTCATATATTCCTCCTTCAGCACCCACCATTGTCCCTTGCTAGAGGCAGAGCACTTATCATGCTCATCAACTTTGGTTCACTTCTGGTAGGATGCAGAAAATTTGTTCTGAGAGTATAATTATCCAGGAGGTGTCTTGAGTGGGCAGTGCAGAGAGGAGTGCCGTGTCACAGATATGTCAAGCAGATATCTCTGTGGATAGTAAACGCTAAGCATTTCCAGTTGGCTTGCAAGAGAAAACATCTTTATGCAAGAGATTTGGCCTTGTCCCCATTGCACAAGTCTGTAACAAATTAATGACCAGGTCAGTTCTAAATGCACAAAGTGTGGTTAGCTGGCATAGAACCAAGACAGAATCTCTAGCCCAGTGTTGCCTTTTTGTCATGGTCTCATTTATTATTTCACACTGCAAAAGAAACTTTTCCTCTGGACCCCTACCAGTGCCTTCATAATTTCTTTCCTGTTTGAGCTCCCTGTGCTGCAGTGCAGACCAAAGGCCAGTGTCTCCAGTTCTCATGCTGCCTTTTGGGCATGTCCCCAGGCCCTCTATCCCTGTGCAGCCTCTCAGAGAGCTGCCCGGATTTTCTCTGATGCCCTGGTAGGAACTCAGCCACTCCACACAGTAGGTAACATATGGTCCTGTGGTGGAAAAACCACCACCATGCACACACACAACAGAAAGCCCTGCTGCGTAGCCACAACTCAGGCGTGTTTGTTGTACCCAGATGAGATGAAGTTGTCACAGCCTTGTTAAAAAAAAAAAAAAAGCCAAAAAAAAGCTGTTGTATTTATAGGCAGAGCACTAGCATATCACACACTGGCAGAGTGAATGGGAACATGCCTCTTGTTATTGCCTGGCCCCTGGGGAGATAACAGTGTGCTATTTACTTCCAGCAAAAGGAATTTCTGCTTTAGCTCAGCTGGTCCTATTACACCAGTTTGAGTGCATGGGGCTCATTGACCTTTTTAATCATATATGTTGAGAAAGTCTTTGTTTTCCCCAGGAACAAGACAGCCTTGCTGGCTTGGGAAAGCACCTGACTTGTCACTCCAGAGAGGTTAGGTGGGGCAGCAGGTCATCAGTCTGTTAGCTAGAGGAGATGAAAATTAACCTAAGATCTCCTCTAATCACTGCTTGTAATGATCACTGGTGTGTAAACATGTTTGGCTTCATTATCTGCCCAAGCATTGAGCCTTAGGGGTTTTCTGTATTGATGAAAGGAGCACCTTTCCTCACCCAGATACCTTTCAGAGTAGGTTGTGTGCTTGTTGGTCTTGTGCAAACTTTTCGTGTTGTTGCTGGGTAGCTTCCTGATTAATCGGAGTGGTATTTGTGTTGGCTTCTCATCAGGAATGCCATGAAAGATATGTTTGAGTGCAGCAGTGCACAGCAATATACAGAATACATAAGCTGCCGGTTGTTAGCCATCCCCATTTCTCATAATTGCCCCAGTCCTCTCATGGTGCTTTAAAACATTTTAAGCATGTTCTGACTTAAAATGTTTCTCATCCTTAGATATCTCAGCATTTGTTTCTCTGCATGACTGTCATAGTTCTGTCAAAGCTTTTTCTGAGGAGTTTGCAATGCAGGTTGGTTGCTTGGTGTGGTCTCTCTCAGCAATATCTTCCTATGTGTGCTTGTTTGCTGCTGGAGGATTGTTGATGAGCACAGCCTGGAGTCTCTTACTATTGTACAGTTGTTTCTGTGACCTTTTTGCCCAGTTCACTGAAGATATTGACCATTTCTGCAGCTGTTTTTTCCTTAGATGCCCACACCGGGTTATTGATTTGAGGTAGATCTTACATCACTTGTTAGTGTGAAGCTGCTGAATGGCTACATAGTAAGGGAGATAAAAAAGAAAGTCCACAGCATAAGATTTGTTTTGAACAACAAAATGTTTACAAAGAATGACACAGTCTTGGTGAAGAGATACAGATTTGAAAACTGGAAAGATCAAACAGCCCCCCTTTAAAAAGTCACCCTTTCTGCAGAATCAAGACTGAGAGACAGCCACTTCTACTTTCCTGACAGCCACCCTCCAGTGCCGATTAAGAAATATTCTCAGTACTGACAGCATCATGTTTAGAACCAAAGAGAGCCACTCAGCAACATTGCACCAGCACAGAAATGCAAGCACCAGTGCAGGGTATTTTTGCAGTTTGATTTCTGTCTGGAATCCTCTGCAGACCTGGAAGCAGATGCTGCTCAGTACCTGTTGTCAATTTCGGGAGGAATTCAACAATAAGGGCTTTGCACACACTTGAGCCACTCTTCTGCCTACTGCTTCTGCTGGGAGTCTGTAAGCAGCATCTCCTTGCCATCCACTGTGTGTGAAACACCATCAGTGCTGGTGTGCTGCTGGTGTGGGGTGTGCTGCAGCACTGGTTATTCCTCAGAACCCCTCTTGAGACAACGACTATTGATGCAAAGTCATCAGCTGGTGTATGCTGGTGAAGACTAAAAAGGCAGTGGCCCTGGGCAGATTTATGCTCACCAAAGGACAGATCCAGGAGGCATAAACAGACAGTGGGTGCTTTGGCTGGTCTATTTTGAGAATAGCTGCAAGTTCGTTTGTATTGGAAGTCCCCAGGGACTTCCTTCCCCCACTAGTTTTTACCCAACTAGGGCCAACCTCCTCACTCCCAGCAGGAGGACAGGACATGACTTCTTGGCTCCTGGGCTTGACTAGGCATGAGTTTAACAAGCCAACTCATGGCCTTCCCAGACAGTCCCTGTTGTGTCATCACTGGTGAAGCTGCATCCATGAGGAGTGTTATGTGGGAATGTGCAGTTGGATTAGGTCACTCTAAAAGGCTGGCTGTTTTACAGGCTTCAAGAAACCAAGAGCTTGTAATGACCTCCATCAACTCCATCTTCGTGCTCTCCTTGCACACCAGTTTTGTTTTGCCGCAGTGCCTTAGATCCTATGTTTGTCTCTCTTTCTGGAGTAGGTTGTACTGAGCAGGAAGGATTTGCATATTTTGCTAAGGTGTCTGTGCAGCTGTGCCTTTGGAGGAAGCCTCTGACAGGCCTGTTTCAGGAGGGTTGTTCCAGCTTGGGCAAGCAGAGCAAAGGCAGCTGGATGCAGACCGATCACAGGAGGCTGGAAATGCCATTTCTCCTTTCCTCTTGCTGGTGACACCCCTGTTTTTGGAGAACTGACTTGTCTGCAGTTTCCCTTTGTGCCTTTACAGTAGGGATTTACAGGAAGGGACTAATGGATCTTTATGTGGCTGATTCCTGACCTTGCTACTCCTGTCACAAAGGACTTGGAAGTTGGTGTGTGGGTTGATGATTTAGAGGACCAGTTCCTCAGGAACTGTCTTTTGTTGCATTTCCTCCCAGTTGTGCAGTTGTTTAGAACAAGTAACCATGTATATATATAATATATATATATATATATATATAAAAAGTATTCTTTTTTGTCCCTATGCCATTGTTTGAGCTTGTATTTCTACTGTATGGAAAAAGCCGCACAGCTCAGGCACAGTTAACCAAAGAAGGACTCTTTCCCAAGGCTGCTGGGCACAGACAGATCCTGGGATTTGCTTTCATTCCCGGACTAAAGAACACACCCTGTTCTCCTCTGGGTACCCTACAGGGGCTTCTATGGAGTAAGAAGTTGTGGAAGAGGATTCTTATTACATCTTTCCCACAAACAGAGGCCCCCTCCTGCCCCTATTACAGTTCCCACAGTTGCACTCATCCAGACTGCCTGCAACAAACCTTCCACCAGCAGCAGAAAGATGTCTAGAATTGCAGTATGTCTGGGATAGCCCACAAAAGGGGAAGAAAGAAGCACAAAAGTATTCTGAACACTAAAAGAAATAACATGGTAGAGCAAGGGCTCCAAGAGTGGTAAGAAAATACCATAAGAAAATTGAAGAGAAAGATGATGAAGTTCTCTGCCACACAGTTTTATTCTGTCTAATAAATACAATGCTGAAGATAATTCCCCAAAGATCCAGCAAAGCCAACAAATAGAGTAATCTTGAACAGGAGTGGGAAGAGAGGAAACCTGCAACTTTTAATGGAGAAGCCATTCCTTTCCTTTGGGGTGATCTTGCTGAGAAGAGGGAGGGTGTCTGTCTGTCGGCTCTGCAAGTGGCCCTTTTTGAACTTCCCAATTCACAGCCAAGTCCTGTTGCTCTTCAACGGTAAGAGTTTTGTTGTGGTTGGAGGGATAAAAAATCCCCCTTTTTAATAAGATGATTTGCTTTGCAAATGTCTTTGTTATTTATAGCCGAGCCAGACTTTGAACCACTAAGCTCTGGAGGATGAGGGCAGAATCCCACTAAGAAAAACCATTAATGGAGGAACCATGAGTGATCAGAGACCAGTTCTGGAAAAAGCTGAACTGGACACTGTGCACTGTTGCAAGAGGAATGTAGGTTTGCTGTACACGGGTGAGCTCATTTCCAGTACTGGATGATCCACCAAAGGGCTTCAGCTTAAGTTACAGAGTCTCCAAGTCTAAAGTTAGTTCAAGGGGTCCAAAACTTTGTCTTCATTTCCCCTGGAAACTACAGACCAGCCAATTTGGTCTTTTGCCTGAAGGCTGGAGAGTTGCATCACGAGCCTGGCTCTGACTGTCAGGCAAATTCAGGCTGGAATTCTCCTTCCTTGGACTAAGTGACGATATTTTTTGTATTTTTTTTCAGTGTACAGTGATTAATTAAGCCTTATCACAGGCACACTGCTTGGTTTCTGTTCTGTTTAACAGAGGTGGAAAACAGAGCACAGAAAGGTAAAGCTACTGTTTGAGGATTAGACCTCAATATCCTTCAGAGACATTGCAGGCACTGGGCATTACTGAGCCTAAACCTCCCCAGGACTAGGAAGTTAAGGATGTCTTGAAAGAGAAGTGTTCATATCTTGGATAAAAAGAAAACTGTTCAGAGCCTGCTGAGAGTTGCTGCCTGGGAGCAGAGACCTGGAAAGGGTTTGGGGTCATTAAATCTTCATTTTAGCTCTGTCAGCCCCTCACATCATCCCATTTGGGAATTAATCAGTCTTATCCTAGCACAGTTTGGCTGTTCATTCTCAGCACAAAGGGCTGAAAAACTGTCCCACCAACTCCTTGCTTTAATGGCTAGAAACCTTACTTCCCACCTGTCATCCTGGCAAAGATGAATTTTCAACCTTTCTGCCAAAAGGACTCCACTGGTCTTTATTCACACGTTTTCCTTGCTGCTCTGCCTCGTTGGAGGAGGGGGTCCATGCAAAGGGTCCACACCAAGGTGAGGGATGCTCTGAAGATGTGTGCTAACATCACTGCTGGGACTCAGGAGCAATCTCAGTGTTCTGGGGAGGTCTCTGAAGCTAAACAAAATGAGAAATGGGATTTCTAGGTAGACTTGCTTGAAAAAGACTCATTGGCAGAGAGATGGCTGAGGAAGAGCATTACTTTTATAGTAAATTCAGAGCTGTCTGGAGGAAAGGGAATGCTGCCCATCCCCTGGCTGCCTGCTCCAGACAGGGATTCCCTCCCTTGCACCCCTTCATCCCCATGTCTTCCAGTGCTCCTCTCCTCCTGAACAGTAGTAAAGCTCAGATCCCAGGCTTAATGTTGTAGCTTCTGGCTGATCTGTGTAAGGGGAGGACAGAGAGAACACAATGAGATGTCAGAGGAGATTCCAAGCAATTTTGCCAAACACTCAAGGGATATTTTTTTAGTTTCCACTCCCCCCTCCCCCCCTTAGATTTTAGAATAATTTTTCAAGAACACATATGCAAGTCATCTAAGGGAAACAGAACAGTGAGTACCAGGGGCTGGTACACTGTGTTCCCTTTGTGTACTGTAGAGAAAATAGATAAAAGAAACAAAGAATGATGCAGAGAGCAAAGCAGTCATCAGTACTCTCAGAGAGGTTCAATCTGACTTTTGCAGAGATGAAGGTCAAACCAAAAATCCTCAGGTGCCGGAAATTGGTCCCATCTTCCTAGAACCAGGAGACATTTACCACTAATGAAACGAGAGCAGAATTCCATGCCATTTGTTGTTTCTAGAAGAAAGAAGAAAGGCAAAAAAGGAATATTGTCTTGGACAGTAAGGATTATGTGCTTCTTTAGAAAGTAAATTGACGTTTATGATCATATCTGCTGTACACCCAGCCACCCACCCAGAATCCAGGCAGGAATTGAAAACAGCTCAGACCCCCCTGGCACCAGCGAGCCGGGAAGCCGGACCCCCCGACAGCAGCGGTGCTCATTAACATGCACTCCTCTGAAAGGAGACCCCCCTCCTCGGCCCTTGCCCCTCAACCTGCCAGTCTCTCCGTCTGCTGCTGCTGCTCACAAGCCTTTAGATGCAGAGCATGTCCAGCCGTAAGCGTGGGATAGCTCTCCTGCATCCCATCCGGGTTGTTTGTCTTAGGTCCCTCTCCATTCAGAGTGGAATGATTTTGCATAAATGCACTGACACGTCTGCTTTGTTCATGCATGAAGGGTTCTCAGCTTTTCTCATCCCACCCCCGCCCCAGCTCCCTTCTCCTTACACCCTGGTATGTATGTTCACCAACTTTTCCATGATTTCCTCGTGCAACAGCAAATAAACCTGCCTGAAGTATTGCCAGGCGATCCAGCACCGATAAAAACACCAAGATAGATCTGAACCAAGCAGTCAGAAGGAGAGGATGGAAAAGGGTGCAAGAGCAAAGCTATAATGGCCTTCACTATGTAATTTGGTTTCATGTTCTGCACAGGAAAACATGTAAAATATGTAAACAGAGCTCACCAGGGTTGTAAGGCAGCTACAAAGCCATGGATATACAGGCAGGCAGGGTACTGTTCTCCAGCAGAATGGAATGCCATCCCCAAAACCACACCATCATTTCTTTAAGCTGAAAGTAAACTTTCTCATGCCAGGAGTAAAGAATGTATTTTTTCTTTTAAAGGAAGGATTGTCTGCATTACTTGTTCAGAGTACGATGGGCATTTTAGGCCACATTAGAGACCTTGCTAGAGACGTCATACTTGGAATTCCAATGAATTTTAGGGTGTTCATCTTGAGATATCTCTAAAAGACATGGGTTTTGGTGGCCCAGCACTGTCCTGAAGGTATCTTGCATCAATCCTTCTGTCCCCACCTGGAAAAAAAAGTATCTGCTTTAAAAACAATTTTAAAAAATCCAAAGAAACGAAAAACCAAACTGAAGACCATTTGGATAAACTCTTGAGCTGCTCCAAGTCTCTGAATTGTGCTCCATGTGCAGCATGGAGCTGTAACTGTTGAGGAATCCCACACCGATCCTCACTTTGGGAAGTACTGCCTGTGAAGCTGGAGGATTGCTGTTTCCTCTGAGGTCATTTCAGTGGGGAATCTGATAAGAAGATGTGATTCACCCTGGTAATTCAAATTCACATCTGGTAAGTGGCCCAGCTCCCTGTGCTATCAGCAGAAGTCTCCTGGGGACTGGGTTTCCACCATCGCCTCAGGGTCTGGCTGTGAGCTGTAACATGTTCCAGGAAAGTTTTTTTTGCATGATCAGTACTATTATCTGTCCCCACATGTACCTCCTCACTGGGAGAAACCCTCATTTCAGAAGAACAGCAAGTTCTGCTTAACCATTTTGGACACTGGGCCAAAATCCTTACACTTAGCACTTCAGGCTGTGGATATTATTTTCCCAGTTTTTGATAATTAACCCTTGCATCATCACATTCAGGGAAGACAAGTCTCTCTTCAGAGAGGAGGTGAAGCACAGGGTAGAGATTACCTTCTTCCCACCTTCAATACCTTTGAAACACCTGCCCTCCTAGCAGAGCTGCTCTGTCCCTGTGCCCTGCAGTGTGTGCACACTGTGCCTGTACCAGCTGGAAAAGGAAAGCCTCGCTCTGTGGAAATTGACCTGTTTCCCAGTGGTTGTTGCTGGTGAGAAAGGCTGAGCCTCAGTAGCTGTGAGTTCCCCCATCCCCTCTGCTCCCAGTCTGTCAACCCAAAGCCTGCTCCAGGCAGGCAGTGGCACTGAGGGAACTATGATCTTCCTCTTTCAGATGATGCTTGTACTTTAATCCCTTCACTAACTTCTTCTGGGAGCAGCTGGGAGTTCCTGTGAGCTCCCCTGCTAACCTGGGACCTCATGGATTAAGTGCTCCAAGTACTTTGGCTTAATTTCTTGGAGTTTGAGGTTTATCAGAGCAACCAGGGTTGTTCCAAAGTGAGAAGGAAGTGACAGGCTCCCCCAAACAAGACTTTGCTTCATTGGAAATGTGCACAGGCTGGAGGCAGCAGCTGATGCTGCTCTATGGACTGCTCCTGGATGGTCCAGTACAACAGTGGTTTCATTACTCTGCAGTTTCAGAGGCAAAAGCCTGGTGAAGCAAGGGGAACCTTTTGATTTGCATACCACAAACCATGTCTCCAGGTATTAAGAAAAACAAGTCAGAGAGTTTAATCTTGGTTAATACACGTTGGTGTGGGGCTGATGAGTTGGATGGGAACCAATAGGTTCTCTAGGCTGAGGTGTGACTGCTGTCAGCTCCCGGGAGCACATGGCAGCTCCTCCAAGCCCCCCACCACACTCCCAGGGAGCCTTTTTGCAGCCTTCCCTCCTGCTATTAAATTCAGGGTCTCTTCCCAATGCATCATCTCCCTGGATGTATCCAATTAAGGCCTGTTGACAGCCCAGAGCAGACTTACACCCTTAGGATTAGAGGCATGTGTATGTCTTCATATAGGCAAGGACAACAAGGGGGTGTCTGGCTGGCGCGCTGGGAGTGTGGTGGGGGAAGCTGAGCAGCTTGGAGAGGGAAGAGGAGCCAGGGAGAGAGGGATTTGCACCCCCAATTATCCTTGCATGTGGAAAGGCTGTGTGCTGAGTGTTGCGTGTGGTTTACACAGCGTGTTTACATGGTCCATAACCCCAAACAAAGGCGAAAAGCATGACTTTAGCTCTGGAAATAAAAGCACTGGAAACCCCTGGTTTTCTGCACATGAGAAAGTTTTGTTCTTTAAACACACAGATGTTTTTAAATGAAAAATCACTCTTTTGACCTTTCCTGAATGTGATCACGTGGTCGGAGCTGACATTAACCACTGCATGGCTGTTTGCTCCAGCCGCAGGCAAAGCTTAGCGAGTGGTTTGCAGGGCTCAGGGTAGCACCTGCCTTCTTTCACATCTCTTGGAAGTGGCTCCTGTGCCCCATGAGCTCTCGAGGTGGTTCAAGGAGTTGTGACAAGGTCTACAAAACTTAGGGTCTGTTCCTACCCTGCTGGAAATGAAAGCATTGGAGTTTTTTGCTACTTGACAGCTAAAAAAGATGTGGCTTATTTTTTTGCCCCCTATGTATCTCTCTTCCTATCACAAATGTTGCCCAAGTGCTTCTAAGCATCTCTGTCCACCTCCTGCTGGAGAACTCCTCATCAAGCCTAAGTTTTTTAGGGATTTGTTGTTGCTTTTGGGCTTTTACTACCTACATGTGTGTTTTCTTCACCCAAGCAAGCTTACAGGACCAGTTTTGGGAAGGAAGGAGGGGATGTTACCAAGCCCAATCCTGCTTTCCCTTGAAGGAGTGCCAAACCAGCAAAAGTACAATGAATCTAATGAGTCAGATCCCTGAATATAATAATAAAAATACATTTAAGAGCCTCCTAAAACGTGACACACGTTCTGCCTTTCACAGTTTGCTTTTCTGATGCCAGCTGCTCCTGAATAAAACGCTCCAGTCAAAGGAAAAACAAAAAGCTTTAGCTTTTTCTCTACTCCTCAGTGGTGAAAGCTCATGGGATGGGATTGTTTTGCTTTGCTGCAGCACCCTACGGCCAGCCTTGGCTGGGCTGTAGTGGACCTGGCTGGTTCAAGTTAGAGACGGGCAGTTCAGAAACCCAAGTGTGCAGCCAACAATAATGTTCTGGCTCCCGTATTTGTTTAACCTCGCTCTCCAGTGGATGGATATACAGTCTGCTAAAGCACTTATCAGTCTATAATGCCTTCACACTTCTCTGAGCAGTAATGTGGAAGTCATAGACAGGAGCTTTTGCTGTGACTTGAAAATGTCTTTTAGCTTTAATGAGCCTGATATTTTCAAAACTGAAGGCATAAGGTCTTGTTTGGGTGCTGTTGCTTGATCCTGTCTGTCTAGGCTGCTGCATTTGGGTGTTGTTCCAGCTGGTAGATGTATTTGTGAATTTGGACATAATAGCAGAATGCAATTTAGGGCTAATTCTAAGAACTGTACCTCTGAGGTGAGATCTTGGCAGTGCTGGGGTGGAAGATGCTGTTATTTGAGAGCAGCATCTTTATGCCCTACTGCTGTGTTGAAGAAATAGCAGAGGTCTGAGAGGAATTGCTGGATTGCACTTCCGTGTGCTTCACAGGAGACTGTGCTCTGCACTCCGAGCTATCCCCTGATTTCTCATCCCCTCCATGTGTATCACTGAAAGGCAAAAGAAGCAGGGGCTCTGAGTCCTGGGGTTTGCTTTTGGGATGGTGTAAATGGGTTGATTTTTAAATCCCACTAGCACAATTATTTCTTCTTTCTCTCACTCTATTTTTCTGTAGTTTCTGGCCCAGTCTTCACTGACCTCTTTGAGGTGATCCTTTGAACCGTGCAAAAATCATCTGATTAGGGTTTTGCTGGAAAATCAAAACTCCATATTGTTTTTTTCCACAGGTCCAGCTAGCATCCTAGATGTTTGATTACACCTGGCTGGCTGTCAAAGCCAGTGTGAGTTTGGGATAGGGCCAGTCAGAACTGATTTACAGTTTTTTCAGGTATGCCATGTGAAGTTTATGGTTTGATGTGATTTTGATTTGAACTCACTGGTTTTAAATGAATTTTGCTTTGAATCTGGAGATAACAGAAATTCAAAGGAAAGCTCAAAGAATGCTGGTCTGCCTGATTTAAAAATGGAAATATATTGTTCATACCGACTCTTTGGAAGTGAAATAACTGCGTTTTTTGAGAAAGCTGAAGTTAATAACACACACTGAATACACATGCAATCTGAACCATCATCTAATGGAAATCCCTGTAGCTCCTGTTCGCTTGCCTCAAACTAAACCAACTTATATGACAAAATGAAATAGCCCTTGCATCTCTTACTCATTTCTTAATCACAGCACTGTATTACATCCAAAACTCTACCCGAGGAAATTTCCCTTTGGAAATGAACACTATCATCTTTATTGTAGAGCAGAGGAATTTATCATCGAGGAATTTATCATCATGTCACATTGCAGAGGAATTATTGATGCCATGTCATACCATCTGCGGTGTTTTCATACGCAGAAAGGTCACTTTCCAACTACTTAAAAATCCAGACAAATCTTCAGCTTAAAACTGGGGCTCTGTGCTAAGGAAGCAGTAATAACATGCTAATTGAATGCTAAGTCTGTGAGGTCCAGACACATTGGCTGCTCTGGGTTCAAGGTGGACGTGGCTGTGCTGCGACTGGACACAGCAACTGGCAGCAGGGCTTTACTTCATCCTGAAGGAGATGTAAGCTGCTTCCCAATCCCACAGCCAAATCCTATTCTTCATTACATGGGTAAAATTGACAGATGAGATTTCCTCTTACATCTGAGCCAACTGGATCTGGGAGTAATACAGCATCAATGTCTTACCCCAGGAATTTTATCAGCTTCCAGTTAGTTGATAAAGGTTTTTCTGTGGATCACCTGCCTTCATTCCTTTGTCCTGGAGCAGGACATACTGCAGTTTTTCATCTTTTGCCATTAGATGTTTAAGCACCCCAATGAAAACAGTCAAAACCTGACAAAGAGCACACAACTTAGTAAAACTGTGTTATCAGACACAGAGGACAAGGAGAGGTTTGGAGCAGAAGCTGCAGTTGAGCATCAGAGGAGAGGGAAAGTTACTGCTGAGGAAGAAGCAGTAGGGTTTTAGGTTAGGCAACTATTAAGAGGCAGGACACAACTTTTCACTCATTTTATGTTTAGAACCTATGCTGCTGAATCTCAGATTTGGGTTTGGTTTTTTTATTTTATTTTCTGCACAGGGTATTTTCAACTCATTGTTAGTGCACATAAAAATTAATATATGTACCAGTTTGGGAAAAAAGTAAACTTTGAAGTTTTTCCTTCAATCTTAGAGACCAACCTGGAACGACCCAATGCTGACTTTCATAGTTGGGTAGACAACTGTGGACTTGGATCTTCTGATGGGATAAATCCAGAACACTGATAAATACACTAGTCCTAAAGTATTTCTGGCCAGAGACTGGAAGAAAACCCAGAGCAAAATTCCTGGTGACCCCTGAGTAAGCCTATGTGTACAATTTCCATCTGAGCTCAGTGGGCTCCTGAGGTTTGAATTAGTCACAGAAACTGGTTGATTTTTGAGGTGTTTGTTGGATCCCAAACAGTGGCCTTTTTAGTGGCTTGGGGCTCACTAATGTGGGCAATTTCATTTTTCTGCAACTCCAACCCAGTTCCCAGCCTAAATGAGAAGAGCAGTGCAACAGCTTTCAAAACAGATTGGAGATCTCCGCTGCAGTCAGGGGTGTCCATGTGGCAGTCAAGCCGCCTTACAATATTGGGCAACAAACCAGCAGGAACCTTTCTGATATTTAGTAACTGCACCGTAGTTTCTCATTCTTGGATAAAATTAACCTTAGGTCGGTAAGAACAATAACATACTTAAGAATAACAGGTCTGAGTGACCGCTAGCCTCCTGGTCTGGCAATGGAGAGAGAAAGCTTTCATCTGTAAAGGACGTGTTAAAATGCTGCTTCTGTCATGGATGGGATTCTCTGGCATGTGTTGAGTTAAATATAAATAACATTCTGCAGAGCAGTCAGCTAAAAATTGTAGATTAATTAGGTTTCAGTATTATGGTTGAAATCTGTTTTTTAAGCTGGATCTTCAAGCAGCAGAAGTTGTCCTGTTTGTGCCTCAATGTGTTTTGTATCAGTCCACAAGTTTTTCTGTGTACATGTACAGCATCCCCCAGGATGTCGTGTGCTCCACTGTAGGTTTTACCAATAGATCCTGTTCCTTGCCCCATGATTGCTGTTTTGCAAACAGGGCAGGGTTCAGCCCATTTCATCCCAGAAACTCACTGCGTTATCTGCCTGGGTGCAGAAGCATCAGCAGCACAGTCTCCAGGAGAAAGGAGGGGGAAGAGAGGAAGCATTTGGGGCACAATCACCACTTCCACACTCCTTCCCCAAAAGGAAGATGCTCCAGACTGCCTGACAGGCAAGGGCTCGTGATGGCCCTTCTCAGCCAGACATAGCTTGAAGACACGGTTTGGAGGAAGCCCCAGCATGGGACAGCAGATGGGATTTTGGGAGCAGACAGATCTGTGCACTGGAGATTTGCTCTTCTTCCAGCCGCCCCTGGGCATGCAGACAGGCACGTCCACCCCAACCGCGGTGTCAGCCCTGTGCCAGAGCCGAGCAGGGCAGCATCCTCATCTAAGATGCAGCTCTGCCTGTCTGCATTTAGAATGATTTTGATGTTACAATGACGAGAACCAGCAGCGTATGCAGAGCCTGTGGTGTCTGTCTGTGCTTGCTCTATGGGAAGGTCAGAGTGGGATGGCATCTGTTTGTATTTGACCCATTTCTGTGGGGTCGGATATCCTCACACCTGTATATGCCTGTTTGTCTCTTCTCTTTGTAACATCAGAGCACCTTTTTGTGGCTAATAGCTTTTATCCTCACATACCTATGTGACGTGGGGGAATATCATCCTCGCTTTACAGACGGTGGGCTCAGGCCTGGAGAAGCCAAGTGCTGCCCAGAAGGTTGTACTGGGGCCATGCAATAGGCACAGTCAGTCTGGGTCCTATTCCAGTTCCCATTCCACAGGACTGATCCTTAACCCATAGTTCAGCTGCAACAGAAGCCCGTCAACCCAACTTCACTTTGCCTGAAGTCATGGGATGGCTGGGAATCATTCACAAGGGCGCCTTCCAAAATTTGCTCTTTAGCAAATTTTCCCATATTACTTTGAAGGAAACGGAGTTGATTGCAATAGTAAATGTGTTTTAGATGTGGCAAAAAACTGAGTGCTCCCAATATATCACTTTTCCCTTTCTGCTGACACATTCCTCGGTCCCCTTGAGTAAGAGAAGGAAAACAGGAGAGGCGGTTTGAAGAACATGTTGTGCCTATGATTGACAAGAGGTTGTATAAATCAGTCAAAGGGAATCCTCCAGGCATTCCCTCTTGTGGGAAGATCCCACAGTGCTCTCTGGCCTTGATCGTTCAATGTTTGTGTACAAAATGTGTGGGTGGGAGACGAGCTGGATTCAAACCTCTTAGAGGAACAGACATCAGCTCCTTTAATTGAAAGCAGCTTCCTAGGGAGGGGTGTGACATGAGCTTCCAGTAACTAGACACAAATAGTCCCCACATACTTTGGAGCACATACTAAGCTCCTGTGGATCCCAGTTGCTGTGTGGGTCTGAGAATCTGGATAAGCCTCAGTGAGTGAAGTTTGGAGTCCTGTGTGATGCCGTCATTCTTCAAAGCAAATACTTTAGTGCTTGGTAACACCCTGAAATGAGAATTATATCTATCTGTTCTTCCCTTCCACAGCTGTCAGGTGCCCTAGCTGCTGTTTTGCATCACTGTAGCAAACTGCAGTATGTTAGGAAATAATGTATTTCTCATAAGTGTGAATTCCTATGACTAGACGTGAGGAGAGTGGTGTTCTGTCTTCCAGGCCATTGGAACTTGTCACTTAAAAGTCATGGTACTGCAGTAATCATTGAATCATTCCATTTAGAAAAGACCTCTAAGATCATTGAGTCCAACCATTAACCTAAATAATATGGGCCTTCAGGCTGCTGCCACATGCTAGGGATGTCTTACAGGCAGAGGTGTGAGAAACTCTCCCAGCAGACGGTTCTCAAACTTGGCAGTTGTGGTCTGACACTCACTGCCTGGGTAGAATTGAAGTGGGGATGTATTTACCATGTATGTTAGAGCCTGTTGGGATGGTGGAGTCTGCAGGTGACAGGGACTGTTTATCCACTCGGATTGTTATTACAGAATCTTGAAGAACTTTTTTGCCATTAGCTAAGTTCACTAGCTGACAGTTAGTGCAGAAGAGGCTCTTGTAGCCACTCATCTCTGTTAGACTTCTCCCACACTTCTCAATTATACTCTTCTAAAAGAACCTTTTACCCCAGGACCACTTTGAATCACTTGTCTGGGTAGCAATGGCTCAGCCTCAGCAGGGGGAAGCTTATCTAACCTGTTCAAACCAGGCCAGTCTGACAGTCCGCACACCTCGGCTCACGTGGCTCGAACACTGGCTCTTTATGCAATGCTCAGATTTTTGCTAATATTCTCAGGCAGAACCAGAAAGTGCTGGAGTTCACACACGCACACAAATCAAACAAGGCATTTAAAAGTTATCAGAGACTTCCAACCCACCTCAGCAGGGGTTTATTTTGGGTTTGATTCAAACTTTTGGTGAAGGTCTGGGTGATTTCTTCATACAGGTTTTCACTCATCCATTAAGTGGCACTTAAAAAGCACCGAACGTCAGAACTTGTGTTTCTTTCAGCCACCTTTTTGGACCAATAGAGCAGGAGGAGATGTAAGAATAAGAACAGAATCATATAAAAGTAATGAGACCTTTGTTCATGTCAAAGAGCTCTCTGACCATATAAAATGCAGATGTGGGTAAGATAAATTCTCTAGCTGGAGAGGTATTAAAATAAAAACCATGCTCCCAACAAGAGACAGGCTGCTGAAAACGCAAGGAGGGGGAATTGCGAAATGGTACATGTCGAATTGCTGGCCTGGATTTCAAATGCCAAAGATAGTTTATGTAAAGCCTAGCTCTGCTGTAAAATGTAACAGTATCCACTGGCTAGCCTCAATGAAGCTTGGTCCCAGTTGTTTCAAAAAATAAATAAACTAAAAATCTTCTTCCAACCTATTAAAACTGATTTATATTTTACCCATAGATTCCTCCATGCCGAATCTTGAGGGACTCAGATCATAGAGGAGATTACCTCACTTTTAGCCAATCTGGTTTCTCATTCCCAGGCTCTCTTTGCATTGCCCAGACTTTGCCTGCCGAGACCAAGAGGGCATTTTTCATGCAGAGTTACTGAGTGGACATAGAAATTTGAATGGTCTAAAGCATCTCTATTAATTCTCTTGTTTCACTTCAGGGTTTTCTTTCTGGTTTAATAATCAGGGAAATTGATTAGGGGAACAGCTTTACTGACAGCACATCACCACCTGATTGCTCAATTCAGGCTCTGTTCTTGGAAAGAAAACTAAGAGTGCCCCCAAGACAACATAACTCCCATTAGCACCCAGCCCAGGTGGTCTGCGGGATCTGTCCTAGGCTGTTGTGTGTTTGGAGATGGTTTGGCCTCTTGGGTTACAGCTGGAGCTCCACAGCCACTACTCTGTGTGACCACAAGGAATTTCCCCTATCCCCATGACTGGTGAGTTCACCAAAGTGTTGTGAATCCCAACAGGTACCCTTGAGATGCTCCAAGAGCCTCAGCTGGAAGCATCCTCCTAATGCATGGTGGATGTTTCCTTTCTCATCTTTGCTGAGGGGGTGAAGGCTGTGGCTGTGTATGTTTCTTTCTTGAAGCAGCTGCACTGAACAGTTTTCAGGGTAAATCCTACCATTCCCTGCAGCTTCATTTTCACATCTATCACACTGATGGCACTGCAAAGGTTCTCTGGTACTTAGATTCTGGCACTTCCTTTGAGCTTTTCATCTGTGACAGCCCTTGGGATTAATCTACTTGTTCTTTACTGAAAAGAGCAGTTTGCTTCCAGTCTCACTGCTGCCTGCCACGGAAAGGCTGTAGGTGTAGAAGGTGGTTATTCCACTTGCAGAACCAGTTAGCAAAAGAAGAAACTAGTTTGCTCAAATTGGGTTGCAGAGGCAGGACTTCCTGGCTACACTTGCTTCCCAGTTTACACATCCATCTGTAACGCCTCTGGGGTAACAGGAACACCAGGTTTAAACAGGGCAGTGCTGGAGCTCTGTGGAGGCATCTGCAGACTGTCTGTGCTGTGAGCTGGGACACTCAGAAGTGGTTGTCACTTTGACTCCAGTGGGAAGTCTTGGTCTGTTTGGATGGGAGCAAAGTTGTTCTAAATGTTGTCAAAGACCTCATACCAAACCCAGAGGAAACCACTGGCTGCCATCCAGCTGCTGGGAGTCTTTAGCTCCTTTTCATGTTTCAGATATTCTTATTAAGGTGGGACACCTGGAAACTTAACTTTTGAATAATCTCAAGGTATTCAGGTGCATCATTATGGTGCATTATTTTATTCTAGCAGTGCACCTGGGCTTTTCCCCCCCCACACTTTAAACAGCCATAACCTTTCCTTGCTGTCATCTGCATCTGTTTTGTTGTTTCTCTTTCCTTCCTCAGATGTGCCGAACCAAGGTGATCGACTTGAATGATGGTGTCTCCCAGTATGCCTGGTACCCCTGCACCGCCAACTTTCAGTACTCCCACATGACACAGACCATTTTCTGGCTGAAGGTAGGAAATGCACGTGTCACTCAGAAGTTTCCTCTTTGCCTGCCTGAACAAAGTTTCTCCAACAGGCAAAGTACCATGGGACAGCCTTCCCAGGACCAAGCTGCTCCTTTCTTTGAAGTATGTTTAGAGCAAAACAGCAAAACAATGTCTCTGAGCACTGTGTGGAGACTCAGTGGTGAAGTCCCCTCCCATGTGATGAGGCTATTGAATTTCTGAGGGGTTACAGCTGCAGGGCTGTTTGACTTGAGTTTATCTAGTTTGTGTAGGACAAATTGGAGGAGAAGATTTCTCTGTGACCTGGGATGAGAATTGTCCTGGAGTAACTCTTGAGGTTTTTTTAAAGCCTAGTTTAACAATTCCCCACCTTAGGCTTTGTGGTTTTTTTGTTTTCCCAGGCTTATTTTTCCCAGCCTATGGTAGCTGCAGCAGTCCTGGTTCACTTGGTCACTGATGGGACCTATTACCTGGATCAGAAGCAGGAGACCATCGGTGTGCAGCTGTTTGATACCAAAGAGCAAAGCCATGATCTTGGTAAGACTGCATTTTCCTAGACTCTCTCTTTATTTCTTGTTTAATCTGATGATCCCCCTGCTCAGAGACTGATTGGTATTCCTGCTCAGTTTTTTCAGAATTAGCAAAAAATGTGCTTGCTTTAATGCTCCAAGCCCTGAGTCTCACTAGAATTTGTTGAATACGATGCATCATTTTATGCAGACATTTCTCCATAGCCGTTCACTGTGTGTTCAGAAGTGATTAGGTGCTCTTTAGTCATTAAAATCAGCACTATCTCAATGCTTCACACCCAGCACTGCCCTGGAGAGACACTGATGATATGATAATACAGATGAATCCCTGGTAGCAGGGAATGAGGGACCTGCTCCAGCTGCTGCAGCAAATGCTTCTGCTTCACAGGGTGTGTTGGGTGACCTCTAATCATGCTCACAGGGAGGTCTCCACAGCTATTTGGGAGCCAGCATTGTTCATGTGAAGTATTTCAGGTTTGATGAAGGTCTAACACCAGGGCCCTGGTGCGGCCTCAGGCCGAGGTGTCTGGCAGAGGCATCTGCAGTTGTGCTGAAGTGCCAGGGTAGACCAGTTTTGTCTCTACCCTTGGCACAGGGCCCTGAACCTGGGGATGGTGTGTCTGGTGAATTGATTCAGGCTGCATTTAAGCTCCAGGACCAAGGAGCTCTCCCTAGCTCCCAACTCTGTGTCATAGTAGGACTTGCATAATCCCTTTCCAGCTATTCTCTGCCTTCTTTTCACTGGGAAGTAAGCTGGCCAGGTCACCTACAGAGCAGTTTTTGAAGAAACACAACTCCCATCCCTGATGTTTCTGTTTTGTCATAACTTTTAAATTTTGACAAGCTGAAACTCAAATAACCTTCCTACTAGTGATGAGAAGGAGAAAGGACACACACACTGTCAGGTGTTGGATAAGTATCTGGGAGAATATAGAGAATATACAGGAGAATGGGGCGTGGAGGACAAGAAAGAAAGTATGTGTGGTATCTGTTGTCCAAGAACAAATTGAAGTCTGCAATAGCAAGTTGTGCAGGTTGAGTCAGGATAGCTCCCAGTTTGCCTGAGCCCTTGGATTACTCTTATCCTCCTCCTTTTGCAAAAGAGTGGCACATAACTCTTTCCCTCTGAGAAATAAATGACGGAGACATGAGCATGCCAACAAATACTTAATGTGACATTTTATAGGGACACACAGACAGACTGTGAGAGAAAGAGAACAAGAAAGAGGAGCAAAGAGGAAACTAAGGGTTAGGTTTTGAAATCCTCAGTGAAGTTGCAACACAAGTTTGGCATGGCTCATCTTGATGCCTGGACATCCTCAGAGCTGAAATGCTGCCCTTCATCATGGAAAAGCCCCTCTGACCTTTCAGAAGAGGCTGCCTGGAGCAAAGGAGAGGTGTAGGTAGGCTGCCCAGCAGTTCTCACTCAGGCAGAGCTCCCCACTGCTGTTTAGCCAGAGTTCTGGCTGTGGCATTAAGTCCTTTTCCTGGATATTGTATTCCTTGTGCTTGAATTATCACTTTGGCAAGCTGGAAACTGCAGCTGAGATGCAAATGTTGGCATGCACTGTGTGCAGGATTGACTTCAGACAGTCAGTTGGTCTTATGTAGAAATTAGTGGCAAACTAAAAGTACATCCAAAAGGAAGTAGCAATAATCTAAAGCTCCATCAGTCCTCAGAGTGCTAAAGACACTCCTATGAGCAAAACACTGCCTATCCAGACATGCAATTTCCCACCTGGATCACGACAGGTTTTTAGCATGTGGACTCCAAGAAAATAATGTGAAGCTTATTCTGAGCCTTAGGTAGACAATGGAGAGGTTGGGATGCCAACCACTTCATCTCTGTTAGTTCAGAGCCATTGTAGACACCAGGGTTCAGCTGCTGAGCATCAAATAGGTGGATGCAGAGCTACAAAAATGATCATGAGACAGCTCTGACTTTCCTGCATGGGTACCTGGACCATCTTGAGAGCTTTTTTGCTACTGAAGGCAGGTAAGTGAAATTATCCTGACCTGTTCAGCCCCTGTTTACCTGATCGGGGTCAGAAAGCACCAGCAAGTGCAGCACAGCTCAGAGGGTCTGTTTGGTTGTGAACATCACCTGAGTGCAAGGAATGAAATGGAAGTGAATAAACAGTCTCATACCACAAGTTCTTTCTTGGCTTTCCATCAGAGAAGGCAGAAACTTCCAAGGAATTTGGGAACCTGGGATTTTGAGTATTAACTGCACCTGTTTGTAAGTGAGAAACGTGCACTGTTCCACAAGGAGCTGATATCAAAAGACCTGTGGGAGGCAAGTAGACAGGGAGGTTATTCCAGGGTCAGGTGAAGACCAAAACAAAAAGAGAGTTGCTTTTTTTTTATTATTATTTTTTATTTTTTATTACAGGAAGTTTTTTTTAAGCAGAGGGTGGGAGTTAGAAGTTTAAAGTGCGTGGTCAAAAGTCTGTCTTAATTCACAGGAAATCACTTTCTAAGGAGAAAAATGAAAACTTTTTTACTCCTTCCCTTTTGAGTCAAGAAATCTGAACTGGAAAGAAAAAAATAAAATAAGAGAAATCCCTGAGCCAGTTAAACATGCAAATAGAGTTTATTTTATTTTCAAATTTGTAAATGTATCAGGGTAGCCAAAGGGCCTGGGCCAAAGCCACTGCTGGGGGAGCTCCAGGGAAGGGAATGGATCTGGAGCCAAGCTGATCCTCGGAGTGATGCCACGGAGCCGCAGAGGCTGGGCTTTGAAGGCAGAGTCAGGCCATGAATCCCAATTAATGAATTTTGAGGCCAGCTGACAGCTGTCTGTCCTCTGCCTTACCCCTGAGATGGATTTGGCCCATTTGAATTCAGGTTGCCTCTACCTGAAGGTGGGAGTTTCTTCCCAGCTGTCACTGAGTGTCTTCTCTGCTGGAGAAAAGGGATTAAGAAGTCTCCTTGTCAGGTCTCTGGTGTTCCCGTGCACCTCAACCTTGAGACATTTGTATTTTTCCAAGATACTGTCTTCTTCTCAAGTGACATCCCCTGCAAAATCCTCAGTGGGTCCATCACCATCGTTCCTCTCTGCAGCACCATCTTTGCCTCTTTTAGCAAAGAACCTGATACCCCAAGGCTCAAAACCATCATAAAAAAAAAAAAAATTAAAAACAATCAAAACTGGGCACATTTAGTGTAGAACTCATGCAAAAAAGTTTAACACTGAGCGCTAATGACATGCACAGCTCCAAACAAGCCACTGGTGCCCTGCCCCTGGTGCACAAAGCCACCCAGCCTGCCGGCAGTGTTTGATGCTCCGGATAAAGGCTCCAACTGTCCTCTCAGACCAGTTTGTACAATAGTGCAACTCTGCTTCCTCCGTGATGGTTGCTCCTGATTTAACAGGGCACAATAGAAACGTAGCTGTGGTCTAAAAGAAACGGCTCTGAGAGCCTGTGCCGTGCTTGTGGAGAGAATGGCAGCCTTTCTTCAGCTGTCTGGAGGGATATACTTCTCCGCTAAGCTCTCCAGAGTGATTTGGGAAGCCCCTCCAGGCAGCTTACCATAACTTTTCAGCTCTATAGGGCCATTCCTATGGGTGAAATGCCTCTGAAGTGCCCACGGCTTCGGGAAGCAATTGTGTTAAGTCTGACCCTTCCTCTGATCTTGTCTCTCCTCTGGCAGGTGTCCACGTCCTGAGCTGCAGGAACAATCCCCTGATTATCCCCGTCATCCATGACCTCAGTCACCCTTTTTATCACACCCAGGCTGTCCTCATTAGCTTCAGCTCCCAGTTTGTGGCCATCTCCGGGGTGGCCCTGCGTTCCTTCCACAACTTCGACCCCATCACCATCAGCAGCTGCAAGCGAGGACAGACCTACAGCCCGGCGGAGCAGAGGTGAGCCTGTCATGCTGCTTCCTTGTGCCTCGCCACCCACCGCCCCCCGCACCGGCGCCGGGGGTCAGGGGGAGGCAGGAGGGGCACAGCAGCTGAACCCTGCTGACCCTTTTGTGTCGCCGCTGAAAAACCGGCAGTGTTCTCATTGATCAGGATGGATGGGACATTTAACCCGCACGGGGATGCTGTTAGTGAATTGTTTCCTCTTCCTTTTTCCTCCCTCCTTTATCCCGAGCTTGGAATTGGGGCCAGTTCGCCCTCTGTACATCCCCCACTCCGGCATCGTTCTCGCCACTCACACTCTACTTCGATCCGAACCGCTTTGTGGTGCTGAAGGGCCACGGGGACCTCCCACGGAAGCGATTGCGGGGACACAAAGTGATGCTTGTGCCCCAGTGGGGCCGGATCCTGCCAGGTGCTCAGCCCTGTGTGGCAGATCCGCGGCCAGCAGCATCTGCTGGGCTTTTATGGCCAGGCAAGGACCCTCAGCACCTCTCTGGATCCGGCCCACGTTCTGAAAAGCTCTGTGGGACCCCCCAGGATGAAAGGTTTATGGCTACCGTTTTATTCTTGTTGTTATTACAGACACATCAATAGATCACCACCAACCCCTCTCAGTCTCTGCTTTACAGCATCCCACAGAGATTGTGACCTTTCCTGGCCTCTGGTGCGGCAGCTTCATGGATCCTTTCAGCGAGGCAGTGAAAAGAAGAGGAGAGAATTTAGCAAAACCCCTGAAAGAATAATTTTTTTTCTTCCTTTGTGAATTCAAAGTTGTGAGCAGTCGTCATACCATAGCGGCAGCAATAGTAAAACAAGTTGCATATCCCAGCAAACCTCTGCTCAGCCTCCTAAGCAAGCTGTCAGGTTTTTTGATAATGTTCTGGCTTGTTTAGAGGACCTGCTTTTATTCCAGGAAAGGCAGGAGGGTGAGAAGGGGGAGAGGGAAGGGAAAATAAATTTTTTTTAAAAAAAGGAGTGTATCTATAGCTAAATCAATCCAGTCAGTGTGTTCTGACCTAGATTCAAGGCGTCTGATCATTCTGTGCAATAGGTTGTATAAATTCAGAGGCCCAAAGACAGCAGGATCAAGTTTCAGATGAGAAGTCTGGTTGTGGAAGTTTGGCCAATTCCCAGTGCAGGAGCAGGACAGAAAAAGAGTGAGATACATCCACTGGAAGGAGATGGTGAGAACCAGCAGGGAGCTTGAGAGAGCTGAGACACAGGACCACATTCCTGCTCCACCTCAAGTTTTCAGTAGGAATTGAACCATTTGTTCACTTACGGAATTAGAAGTGCTTTGTGTTTAGAAAGTTATTTCCTTAATAAAAAAATACATTCCCCTTAGGCAAAGCTTCAGTGAGCCTCTGCAGCCCAGCAAACCAACCTTTAGAAATCTCTTGGGGAAGAATCACCCCCCTTTTGCCTCTTGTTTTTGTTCTTGATTTATCTGGCATTGTTTTGTTTCCAGGATGCACTGAACCCTCTCAGCCCCTTGCTCTCAAAAACTTCCATCCGAGCCTCGTTCAAAGTAACGTTTTAGGTCTTGCAGATTTCAATGCTGGATTCATCATAAAGTTTCCCATGTCTGTCAAGGAACTAGAAACTCTCGGAAGTAAAGCCCTGATCCAAAGGCCATTGAAAACAGTGGGATTTTTCCACTGATGACTGTGGTACAGTGGAGAATCCCAAATTTGCCCTGTGATAGGATAATTTGCGGGAACCATATCTGCTTTCTTCTGTACAAGAAACTCCAAGCAATTCAGGTAACCATGGTAGAGGGAGATGTGCATTAAGTTGTGCAGCCAGGAAATAGGTGACACCTTTACTGTCACCTGCCCTCTTTTTCCTTGGTTATTTTGCCCAATACAGGAAGGACACAGAAAGATAGATTTTAAATTTATTCTTAACCAGCACAGAGGCTGGACGTGGGTTTTCTGCCTCTTGTGCTCACAGTCTCCCCATCAGACTCCCTTGGAGTGCCAGTTCCACACTGCCCATCTTTCCCTTCTTCCCTTTCCCCACTGGTTGCGTTTGCCTAACGATTTTTACAATATTTATTTTTTTTTAAAAGGAACTTCCTATGTGTAAGCATCAATTTTACCGCTTTCATTTTCCTTAGGTCAACATGGATATTTTTGCCTGCTTCTGGCTTCTCTCTACAGAGGTATTATTTCTCTCTCTTCAAGGAGAATTATTTTGGTTGGAGAGGATTTATAGCCAGATACAGACACTTCTAGGCAAGGGTGCAGATTTTAAAATTGAGAGGGAAAGAAATATATCGGCCCTTAAAAGTTAACACAGCCTTTATTTTGAAGGTGAATGAATCCCTCCCGTGGGTTAGTGAGAACTTAATAACTGAAAATAAAACACGTGCTCACCCTTCTTTCTTAAAGTATGTATTATAGTTAATATTTTAGAGAAAAAGGAGCTTAAATGTTAAAGTCCAATTGAACTTTATAGGTATCCTCAGTCATCATTACTTCTTTTGAAAATCCATTCCATTCCATAAGACATTTATAGAGAGTTTGAAAAAAAACCCCTACTCTGTACTTTCCATCTCTTGGTTTCTCTGCTGCTGCTGACCATGGGCTCTTTTCTTGTTTTCAGCAGAAGTTTCCCTCACTGCTGGAGATGTGCTGTAAAAATGACAGGCTTTATTTTCACATTGCATCCTCAGACCAGATATAACGGCCTGGGTAGTTCTTCTCTTCCACTTTATAGCTGAAATTATTATACTTTTATGATTTCCTGTGTAGCCTCATGGAGCAGACGGTGAAATTGGGTGTGAAGAAGCAGAGGTGTAATTTCCCACCCCTGGTGCATTGGGGCTGCCTTTGAAAGCACTTCTCAAAAATCAGGTTTTTGTCTTTTTCACTGGGTAGGAAACATCACCAGGGGGTCTCCCATCCCTGGCAAGGAATTCTTGTGAAATGCTGCTTTCCCCTCAGTGGCACTTCCCTGCCGTGGTCACCGGATCTGTCCCCTCCTCCATCCCACCTGGTGCCATTGCTCCTCTCCTGGAAACAGGAGGGATGAAAGTCCAGGTACACACTTTAGTTCAGCTCTCAGAATTGTGAGTTCCAGGAGTTTCCATCTTTCTGACCCCTCATTAACTCCGTGTTCATACTGAAGACAAGCCCCACTGGCTGCCCACACCTCTCCAGTCTTCATGCCCCATGTTGTGCACCACCTTGTGCTTTCTAGTCATTGTAGCAAAAAGATTTTCCTGTCCTTTGGCTAAATCTTGACATAAACTCACTGTTACAGCTTCAAAACTGCTTCTGCAAGGGAGAATTTGGGCTTCCCTCCCTCCAGTGTGCACACCTGGCTGGTTTACACCTGGGGCACTGTAGACCAAGACCACACCATCACCTGCCCTGGCCTCCGTGGAGAGCTGTCCTCTGAGCTTCAACCTTCACTGCCCCAACCAAGCCCCAGGGACACATAGCCCACTTCAGCTCTTCTCTTTGTCTTGCTCTCCCCTGCTGTCAGCTTCCCCAACAAGAAATGATGAAGATAAATCTTCAGCAGCAGAACAAATGCAACGGCTCTTTACAACTCCAGTTGGTTTTGGTTTTTTTTTTTTTCCCCTCCTTTTTATAAGGGGGGAAAAAAGGGTTTCCTCATCTCTTTTTGTTGTGAATTAATGCAGCTTTCTCTTTCCCTGTTCGACCGCCTTTCCCCTGCCCTGCGTTCTGTCATTAAGCACAATCTCTGTCAGCTTGCTTCGGCTGAAATTAATGAATTTCTCACAGAACTGTTAATCATAGAAGCTTTGGTCCGTGACATGTGTTATAATTCAATGGGTTTTTAACCTTCGCCCCATTTTGGTAATTGGCAAACGGCATCATTTGGCTTTTATTAAAGTGGAAGGCGATGCGTTTTCTTTGTTTGCCTGGACAGACTCTGGCAGGGAGACCTGTGGGGCTGCAAATGCCCAGGGACACAGTCCCAGTTCCAAGCTGGCAGGGTGATGGGGCTTTGAGAGCTTTATCAGTTCAATATGGACCACCCCCCAGGCAGGAATAACTCACACAACAGGGTGCAGGCAGGCTGGAGGCAGAGCCAGTCCCCAAGGAGAATTTGCCCTGCCAGTGGTGGGGACAGTGGTGGGGACAGTGAGGGGACATGCTGGCTCGTGCTTCTCCTTCCCCCCCCAACCTGGGGTTGGATGAAGAGCTTTCTGTAAATCTCTATGTTTATTTGCATCCTGACCCTTTCAATTTGAAGCAGGAGTTTGCTGTGGTCACTGTCAGAAGGACCAGAGGTGACACCACTCTTCTGGTCACTCTCACAGGCCAAATTTGAAGGCAAACACCTCTTTAGGAAAGAGCTTGATCCTTCTTCCAGTGGCACAGTCAGCACAGCTTCACCATTCCCCATCCAGCCCCAGGGATTTGGGTTGATGTTCTTGACATTTTGTGTTAATACAAGGAGAAGATGTGGCTTAGCTGAAGACTGAAGAAGATAAATTCATTGCTACCTTTGCAGTGCATTCTTTAATTTCTACAGCAAGGAATGGGACTAGCAACCTCTGCTTTTCAAAATACTGCATGTATGTTTGGATTAGAGAGAAAGAACCTGCTCTTGCCTTTAGAGGAACCTCTAGAGAGGTGAATACAAACCCATTGTAAGGATAAATCTATTGGAAAAACCCTCAGAATGCTACATGTATGTGAGTTGAATGTATGGTGGCTTAGAAGAAAACCAAATTGCATGTCAGATCTGCAGCCCAGGCTTGTCCCAGAGTGTCAGAAAGCAAGTTTTTCCTATATACAAGAGAAAATGGTGTGGCTCTTCTCATAACAAGGGATCTTTTATGCTCACCTGTCATGTCTAAATGTCAGACCTCTCGTGAAGGAAAAAAATAATAAAGGCACCATGTTAAGAAGAGTTCTTGGAAAAGTGCTTGACCCCAGGGTTAGGAAAAGAAAGTTTGGCTGGTGTAAGCTTCTCAAAAGAGGAAGTCCTGGCTTGTTTTTATGTGAGGAAGGAAGAGCTCCACTTAATTGTTATAATTTTCTATAAACATGTTAAAATACAAATGTTTCTAGGATTGTGTCACTAAGGCCCCAGTTTACCCAAGCCCTCAGCTATTTGCTTACATCCCCTTGTAGTCAAATCTATCAGTGGGACTTAACTGATCTTTTGAAGTTAAGCACATATTTAAGTGCCTTGCTGAATTGGGGCCAATATTGGCACAAAGAAATACAGATTTAGAGCCTAATGACTGAGCTCGTTTAGATTAGGGATGGGCAGAATGGATTTGAATAAAGTAAGAACTGGCTTACAACTTCAGCCTACATGTGAAGCTAGCTCAGTTCAGGGCTTTGTACTTCATTCAAACAGTCTGCCTTGATCTGTTTTTAACATGAAATGGAATGTGTGCAAGAAATCCACTGCTCCTTGCACCCACCTCAGTGTGAAGATGTTGTTTTAGGAAATCTTACACTGCCAGGGGAAGAAAAGGAACAAGTGAATCCTGAAGTGGACCTAGTAAAATAAACACTTGTCAGAGAATATCCCAGACACCAACACTTTCTCATGTAAATCATTAGAGTGGTCCTTGGGTCCCCTGTGTAGCTCTGGTCCAGACCAGCTCATACTCTGGTGAGGAATTTGGGGAGTTAGGATAGACCAGGGATGATTTGAAATATGCAGTTTTGATGAAGTCACACGATTTTGATTGAAAGAGAAGAGGATAAACTCTCCTATGGCAAGAATCAACATGAGTTAAAGCCGAAGTGATTTCCTTCTCAGATACTCTTATATTGTTTCTTTCCTGAGGAATGCACAGTTTCTGGAACATGTGATGATTGACCACTGTTAAATGGCAGTGCCCAGGCAAGAGCTTCTGTAATCCACAAATGGATGTGATGGGTTCTTTGTCTAAACTTCCTGCTTGGAGATATTCATTCCTGCTTCTTAATTCTGCATTTGCAGAACTCAATTCAGGATCGTGACTTCAAAATTCATTGGGATTTATGGCTGACAGTAGCTGATACCAAATTGGAACCAGTAGCTAGAGAACCAGAAATATTTAAATTGGAAACATTTGGTGGCAGTGGTTGTTTTTTTACAAAAAGTGAATGGTTGTATTGTTTGTCACTGAAGTCATTCATATAGAGTTACAGACAGAGAGAGCTGCCCAGATGATCTGCTAACCGAGGCATAATCTGGAGCCTGGAGGGGGTGGCTAAAAATGTTCCCTGGCCATTTCAGGAGACCACAAGGGGACTTGTAAACAGAAAGAAGAACATCACAATAAGTGTTTCTTAATGCCTTTGTCTGTGGCGTTTCAGTTCTGTAGGACTTTTAAGCCCAGGCTTGCTCATCTGGTGTCCTGATCTGAACTCAAGAAACCAGATTCTTTTTCTCCTTTACATTGATGGAAATGAAAAGCGATGCCACTGTGGTGACGTTGCTCCAGATTTCCCTCTGTGCAAATTGCAAAGGCTTCCTTAGGCTCATCCTTCCCTCCAAAGCCATTCAAGGCCAAATCCAGTGCTACATTAATTCACATAAGTATTAGATTAAATAAGTCTGCTATTATTTTATTTTTCCAACTTTAGTGGAAGAAGGTTTTCAGATTTTGAGTGAGTTTTGCAATGGGCAGTCAAGGTTTGCAATATGTACTTCTGAGAAGAGAGGCTTGGCAATAGTGCTTGCTTTTTTTCCTCGATGAGTCAACGTCCTTGTCGCTGGAGCCCTGGCACGGGAGGAACATGTATTGCAGCCTCAGCCTCTGAAAAATGGAGGGGAGCAAAGTGAGAGTTCACCTTCACAGGTCAGCAGGAGTGGGGTGTGGAGGGACTGTTCAACAAGATGACATTCATCATTTACATGTGCACTCAAAATCCGTCTTCAGATATTCTTGTGGATAGCAATTAAGGACTTACTCAGCTGGCGGTGCTGTGAGGTTGATGAGGTTTGTAATTCAGGTACTGCTCCACTGGGGCTGCTGAAACAAAGTCAGGTCTGTGGCTTACACTCCTGGTGATTTTTGTTGGGCATCTGCAAGGCAATTGCACAAGGCTGTTCTCCTCACCTCATTTCCCATCAGTGAGGACCACCTGGGCACCAGGATATGGTGCCCACTTGATTTTATGCCATTTCATCTACAGTCTTATCGATTGGTATGAAGTGAAAATAATGGCAGTTTAAATCTGTGTGTCAGGCTGTGAGTTGCAGTGACTGGAACGCACGTAAAACCCTTAGTCTGGTGGGTGGGGATCCTCCTGAAGGCAGGATCCTCTGCGCAGGACAGCTCTGGCATAGCATCATCTGTTCTGCAGAAGGGATAAGCATCACTGTTGTGGTGCTTCTAGACAGGGCACTGTTTGTTACATACAAAGGTATCAAGTTGGCCAACACAGAGGTGGAATTCTCTTTCCTCAGTTCTGTCAGTGGCCATACAATGAAGAAAAAAGATCCTTCTGAATGTAGAAATTGTTTATGGCTCATCACACATCAGGGAAGGGCCGGCACTGAACAAGCAACCTTAAATTACAAGCAGTGGGCACTTCCCATATAGCACTAGTCTGGGACAGAGAAATGAGTTGTGGAGATACATAATGCTGTCATTTAATCTGATCTAGAGCTCAGTAGAGATGTGCAGATGTGCTTCTCTATCAGTAACATGGGGATAACAATACCAGCCCAGGTGTCTCGCAGGGGTGTCATGAAAATTAATTAGATAATGTCTGCACAGTGCTTTGAACACAGCAAAACACCACGTATGTGCTAAGTCAGGGCTTACAAAGCTGGACAAGGTTTTTGATGGCTGTTAACCCTATTTCTAGGACACAGAAATAACTTGCTTGTAATCCATTTCAAAATATACGTATTGATGCATTTCTTTCCCTTCTTTCTATAACTTTCTGAGTTTCAGGTTCTTCCCTACCCATGCAGATGGTGGAATAAGTCAATGTTTTCCCTTCTCAGAACTAATTAAACTGTATTTAAATTAAATTAATTTTAATTTTCAACCATATCACCTTGTGGGAGTCCCTAACCCCAGAAATTCTGTCTCTAATCCAGAGAAAGTCTTTGCACATAGAATCATGGAATGTTTTGGGTTGGAAGGGTTTTTTAAAGCCCCTCTAAGTCCAACCCCTCTGCAGTGAGCAGAAACATCTTTAACTAGATCTGGTTGCTCAGAGCCCTGTCCAACCTGGACTTGAATGTTTCCTGCTTCTCTGGACAACCTGTATTAGTGTTTTACCAGTCTCATTGTAAAGAAAACTCTTCCTTCTATCTAGTCTAATTCTCCCCTCATGCTCAAAGACTCTCAGTATTTTCTTTGCTGTTTAGTTGAGGGACTGCCCCATATTCACATTTGAACTTGTGCTATAATGCTTGATTCAGGTCATCAGAAGTGGTGAAAGATTTTGTGTCAGCCAGACATCTCTGTGTACACAAAAAATAAAACAAAAATCTCTTTTTGCAAGTTGTACTAAATGATACAATAATTTTCTGGAGGGAGAACAGACAATTTCCATCCAGGAAAACATTTTATGGATGGCAGGACAGCAACTGGAGAGATCTGAAATGACAGCATGCTGCTGAGCTTGATAAGAGCTTATCAACACAGCTACACAGCTGATGTTTGGTGTTCCTCTTGAAGTGGAATAAAATAAATGTGATGATTTCAATCGAGTTTCTCAAAGATAAGAGTGTCTATCGCAGAAACCCCTCCTCACACGTACACACAGGCACTTATCACCACGAATATCAGGCACTACTGAATCCAGCAGATTTCAAACTGGCTGGGACAGACGGACTGCTCTTGGAGGGACAGCACTTTCATGGGTTGGCTAGATGGATTGTATGACGGTACAGGAGTAGGAAGGTCACAGTGCTGTTGAATATTGGGGAACACAAAGTAATTCCGCAGAATTGGCAGGCTCTTCCCTTTTGCCACAAGACCTGCCTTCACTGTCATCCCTGTTGCCACTGCCCCTGTCCTTCAGAAGGCATAACAAGAGGGTGTGGAGCCCTTTGCTGAGCTGTGTTCAGCACACACTCTGAGTGACGAGTCTGTCATCCAGACACACTTGCTCTTGTGGGATGAACTGAATGAATTGACTAAAAATACCTCTTCTTGCCCCCCTCCTAGCTGTGTCCACTACTCCTGTGAAGCCACTGACTGCCAGAAGCTGGAGATCGAGAACGCAGTGCTGAACTGCACTGGGGGGTGGTACAACGGGGCCCAGTGCAACGTGAGCTGCAGGACTGGCCACATCCTGCACATCCACCGAGATGACGACCTTGTCAAGAGCCAGGTTTGTTCTGCTGGGGCTTTTTTATGATCCACAAGGCAGGGATGAGCAAACAGATGTGGAGAAATTGGGAAAATAACCCAGCCTAAACCCCTAAGCCTCAGCTCAGCTGTGGGACAAGGTCTTATCCAAATGCTTCTCATTAGAACAGGAGCCCTCTGACTCTGTAGGAAGAGGTACTGACAGTGAGAAAAGCTCAGATGGTCCCCAAATTTGGAAATTTTCAACTCACAAAGTTTAAATGTGTGTTCCTTCTTTGATCTCACTAGCTCTACTCAGCCAAACAGTGTTTCTTGGGGCTGATGTTTTGGGAGTGGGGTGTTTGTGTTTTTGCACAACTAATTTCTGGGCAAAATACCTCCTTTTTAGTCCCTGGATTGAGGCTAACAATGTCTTTACTCCTTTGCAGTGTTTCAGTTCATCTGTTCCCAACCACATTGTGGCATGTACAGAATCAAGGAGATAGAAAAAGCACCCAAACCTTTTTGCTTCCAAACAAACCACTGAAAACCTCCCGCAATGGGGCAGGCAGTGGTCCCCATCCTCTCTAATCCATGCATTAATAATCAAGTCCCACAAAAGCATTATGTCTTCATGCAGTGAAGGGGTTAGTGAGGAAAACTATAAAACTCTTTAAACATTAAAAAAATTAAGGTACTTCAGGCTGAGGAAGGTGGGTGAGGTGCATGTGGAACATGGTCCAGCCTTGGAATGTCCCTGGGAGCAGGACGCTCGGGATAGGTGGGTGCAGGGCAGACACCCCAGTTTGTGCTCTCAACCTCTAAAGCTGCCAAATCCCACGAGTGTGATAAAGGGAGGGGTTGGGGTGGTTTCCCCCCATCAGCACCTTCTCAGAAGTTGTGGGGGCAGCCCACACATCTGGGGCAGCACACACATCTGGGGCAGCACACACATCTGGGGCCGGGGTGGGGCCAGGGCAGCCGCACTCACCAGCCTGTCTGTATTTGTGAAATACTGTGTTCTTCATAAGCTCGCGGAGGGGGGAGACAGAGTGGAGGGGAATGAGTCAGCCCTTTCAACTCAATTACAAAACAAATACAGGACCCCACGAGCTGGGCCTCTTCCATCCTAATTGGCATCAGCACCAGAACCCCAGCTCCAGCTGAGCATTTTTACAGAACAGAAAACAAGTCCTCAAACGAGCCTGAATGGAAGGGATCTGTGCATGGGGTACATGGAGCACGCAGGGATCCCAAACCAAATAAAACAGCCTAAACATGCTTCACCAGCACTGAGTTATTTAAATGCAGGAATTACCTCTTGGGGAGGCTCGGCCAACTGTGTATGGTTTTGCCCTGAGAAGTTTGGTTTCAGAGCCTTGATCAGACTCATATGACAGGAGGGAAGGATTTTAGCACCCCTAGCTAACGTGATTCACTGCCTATTACAACACACTTCCTCTCACCCTGGTCTGCTATTGCACTTCCTCATCTTTTTTCCACCAATAAAACCCCCTGAGGCCAAGGGCTTTGTTTTGCTCAGTGCTGTGCATTCACTCTTCACATCAGGGAAGGAGTGGAGCATCTTGAAGATACCCATGATCAGCTAAGCACATTAAACACATGCTTTGAAGAGTTTATTTGTGCTCCTCAAAACTCTGTTGAAAAGGAACAGACAGTTTCTTTCACTATCATCTTGTTTTGTTTCTTTGTGTCAGGTGCTTCAAGTCAAAACTTGTGGAACATGTAGGGAAGACACGGATTATCTGAGAAAGTCCAGAATCCATGCTTTGGATTTCTCATACCAAATTGCACTGTGCTCCTTCCACAATTGCTTCCCAACTTCAGCTCCTCTTCCAGTCACAAGCATTTGGGAGTAAGAAAGGGTTTGTGGCTTGATGTTCATGGTCAGAGGGACTTTCTGCCATGATGGAGGAACTATGCACAAAGCTGTTGGTTGTTTCACTGTTGTCATCTAGTTGGAAATTTCACCTGACTGACTGATTTGAGAATCTAGAGATTTTTTTTTCTCATTAAGTGTCAGTGTGTGGGGCTGCACGAGGAAGAGGAGGAAGGAAAGTAGCTTTACACACATTGGTGTTTCACTCTTTTGGGTAGGAAGGAGGCTGAGCTGAGGTGCAGTGTCTCAAAGGGCAGACTGAACACCAGTGGCCCATGACCACTGCATGCTGATGAAGGTGATTCACAGACCAATGAAAACACCTTGGTTTAGCATCTGAACCCCATCTGTCTTCTGTATTTCACTGAAAGACAGAAAAAAAATGGTGAAGAGAGAATTAAAAGCAAAATTTTCAAAAGCACCTCAGAGATGTAGGGGCACAAGTCACATTTCAAATCAATCTTTTACATCTAAAGGGTCTTTGAAAATCTTCTTAAAAGTTTCTGCACTTTCTGGCCTCTGTGTCTTCTGAAGTCACCATTTTAATCAGTCTTACAGCAAAACATTCATTCATTCCCCCTCTGAGAAACTCCCATTCCCAAATTCTGTTAAACTCCATAAAATCACCAAACCCTAAAACCCGTCAGCACTCTGTGAAGCAGACACTGTTTGTTGCTTTTAAATAAATAGAAAGCTGAGCTGTTTACAGACTCTTGGGCTGTCTCTCATCCTCATTTAGGGACTTCAGCAACAACAACAAAGGGCTTTGCATAGTGATGGAGGAAAATCCTTCATGTATCTTTCTCACAAAGATCTCAGGATGTTTTCATTCCCCCTCCCCAATTTCTTCCCACCCTGCCCCCCCCACAACTCCATTGCTCTTTCTTCTCCTCTCCCTCTTTTCCCCCTTTGTCTTTCACTGCTTTCCTCCCCCTTGTCCTTCACTGAAAGACCGACTCATTCAGTTGCTTGTTGTCATCTCTCCTTGAAGCCACCACCACTGCTGCTCTGGTCAAGAGGTGTTATTTAAAACCCAGCAGCTCCCTAATGTTGTGCAAAGGCATCATCAATCATGCCAGGAAAAGAAAGCACGGCTCATGTGGGTTCAATTAGAGGCACAGTAGTGGGCAGAAGTGGAAGAATACTTAGAGGGGAGGGCACAGCTGTTCATTTTTAAGGAGAGGAAACTTCACACGTGAAGCATCGCTTGAAGAAGGAACTGACTGGAATCTTGGGCAGCAGGAAGGAGACATGAATTCTCCCAGGCTGTTAAAAGTCCCAAGGAACAAATCTTTCTGGCACTAGATTTGTTTAAGTTTGCATCCTCTTCACTGTGCTGCACACTGTATCTTTGGAGGCCTTTTTTTCCCCCCTTCTTTTCTCCTTGCCCACCCTCCCTCCTTGCATAAGCCTCTTTTGGAAGGCAGGACATGAAGGGAAGCAGTTGCTGTGATGCCAGTCAAAGCAGCACAAAGTGCCCAAAGTGACAGCTAATAAACCAGATGAGAAAGCCAAGTGCTTTGTATGGACTGCTGTGAGCTGGGTGACCTTGTCAGATCAGACAGGCGAAACAGGCACGTGCCTGCTCCGCTCTGGGTGGGAGATCTGCAAAGGCAGATGCAGATGCTGCCACTAACACCCAGTGCTGGATCCAAAGGCAGCACTGCTCAGGCTGAGTCTATTGGAAATATCCCTGTGGTGTGGCATGGAGCTGGGGAGAGGCGGGCTCCTGCTCAGCCCCTGGGGGTCCTGAAGTGATCCCACCCTCAGGTGCAGCACTGCAAGAAGGGAACGATGAAAGCTGGCGGATGCCATCTGCAAGAATTTCTGTGGCAGGTTTGTCCTCTGTGCTTCCAATCAAAACCACTAGTCTTTCACTCCATTGCAGGGAATATTCTCTGTTGTGTTCTGCTGCTGAATTCCATGTGCTCCTATTGCTTGAAGTGATGACATGATAGACATGCTCTAAAATGTGCCATTATTATGTCTGACCTTGAAAACCTCAGCTTCCATCATACAAAGTGTGGAACAAATTACTGGAAAAAAGCTGAGAAGCCAGGGTCTTACCCACATGGGTACAGCTTCTCAGCATGGAAATGGCCTTCCCAGTGTGCCAGGAATAGGAAAGTCTGGAAGGACTCTTGCAGATTAGGTTAGTGCTTTTATGGGGAAAGTACCACTGGGAAAAAGCCAGAGATGAAAATGTGGAGACATTAATTATTATCTTTTTCACATCAAGGTCTAGAACATGAGGACAAACAAAGGGAAGCAGGAATATGGCTGCAGTCAGGGATGCCTTCCAAGGAGAGGGGATCCCAGGCACATCTCATTCCCAGCAGGCTGCAGTGTCCTGCAGCTTTCTGCTAACAGAGGCCATGGCTGCAGCCGAGTGTTAGCTCAGGCAAAACATTGCTTTCTGTAAGGTGTGACTGTCATGCACAGGTATTGCTTCTCTTTAAATGTCTGTATTATATTCCTGTGTCTGAGTTTGCACTGTTCATTTGGTACTGTTCATAGAGGTACATTTGATGTGCGAGCCTGTTTTTACATAAACTGCCTTGTGCAGCCAATATCAACTGTTAGAAACAATCATTTAGACCACACCAACACTAATAATTTAATTCTTGGAGTTGAACTTCTTATCACTGATAGAGCTTCCCTATCAGCAGCATGGATCCAGCATCCAGCAAGATACTATGCAAGACCTGTGTCTTTTCCATAATGTTTGGATAGCCTCTGACATCATTAGCTTGAGTTTATTGACATCAATAGCTTGAGTTTATGTTTTAAGTTCCAGCAGCCCTGGTGCTGCTGTGTTATTTTGGCAAGGAGGCTTTCCTAAATGCTGGAGCGGCTCATCCTGGAGTGCAAAGGTGGTGGTGATGCTGCTGTCTGTATGGTTTTCAAGACGTGGGAATACGCTGTATAATCCCTTCCCCTGTGGCCACCACACTGCAACTTACTCGAAGCACAGGGGTCTTCAAGGGTGCAACTGCCTACAGTGTATATATACTTTTTAATGTTATCAAATATTCTGATAAGCAGCAAAGGCAGAATTAACAGCTAGCTGAAAATGAGAACACAGAGTGTCACTTCACCTGATCTCTCTGAGAAGCCCAGAATGCGCTACTCCAAACTTGTAGAAAAGACCTTTTTTCCATCAGCAGTGTTCCCTGTTTAAATAAACTCCACAGTCTAGAAAAGGGGTTTTGTGCCCGCTTGGGAAGTGTCCAGTTTCTCAGCTCTGGGACTGCTTTTTCCATTCTGAATGCAACCATATATCAAAGGGAGACAGGTCTGAACTTCTGTTGAAACCATTAGGGTGTTTTTGCAAAAAGGGAATCCAGGTCCCTTTGATGTGTGCTAGAAAAATTCCCCTTCCTTTTATAAACCCAGATCAATGGTCGGCGGTGCAAATCTCCTGTGAGCATACCAGCCCTGAATAAAATATTCCCTGGAGGCAGAGGAGTGCTGTTGTATGGCTTGGTCAGATTCCTCACCAGTATCTTCCCCTTCGCGTGTTTGGGTTTCTCACATTTCTAAACTTCTCTCCCTCTCTTTATTCTGGTGTGGAGGGAAGAGTTAGATTCTTCACTTTCAGTGTTTAATAATTTTCCATTTTTAATTAGAAAGTGGATATGTTGTTTACTCGGTTCTCTTTACCAACATCTGTTTGTCCTTCAGTCATCCAGTACATTTTTTTGGCTTAGCTTTGGGTGGGTGGCTCCTTTACCTCCCCCCCTTTTTTCCTCTTTGCCCCTAGCACTTCAGGATTCCAGTCTGCTGTGCTATTTGGATTATTCCTCAGATCCATAGAAGTGTAGTTTCTGTGTAGCTGTGACAGCAGAGTGACTTTGGGAAAGGGTAGAGGCACTGACTCTCAAGTGCCAGGTGCCAGCTATGGGCAGTTTGCTCCTGGGTCTGTCCATGGCAAACTCCTCTTGGAAAAGGTCTGTCTCTCAGGACTGCATGTTCACAGTGCCGGGTCAGCAGGGCCCTGCTTTTGTGTGGAGCCTTGGGGCATTCTGAGAGAGAAGCCATAACAGCAGCTGTCAGTGTTTGCCCAAGGCACTTCCCCCGGCACCCCCATCCAAGGGTGACTGACACCTCTCGGGAGAGCCTCAGATGGGATTCCCAAATGGTTTCATGTCAGCTTGGCTTTTACTTCAAACTCAAGAGTGAGTTTGACTACTCAGAAATACGTGGGAATCCCTTTGGAGTGGCTGTGTTACCGCAAAGGTGACAGGGATGGGGGACAGCTGTCAGGTCCAACAGCTCAAGCTTGTGTGCTCCTTTCCAACAGCAGGGCATCACAGCTTGTGTCCTGCTTGTCTCAGGAGGCCATGCAGACAAGAGTTTGGATTATTTGTAGTGCTCCACTCTTTGTACAGAAGCGCTGTGATACCTCACCCCAGAAGTCACAGAAATACATCTTGGTTCTCTGACTTTCTTGTGGCACTTTGGGGGTTTAGGAGCTTCTGCACTGTCCAAAAGATGAGAGTAGGGGCGAGGCATGATTTTGCCTAACTTGTGAGCCAAAATAATGGCTGTTGCTAGGCTTGAAATGGTTTTGATCTCTGCCTTGCTGGCTCTGGTGGCTGTAGGCATGTGTCTTTTTCCAGACGGAGTCCAGCATCACCATGACTTGCGTGGATGGGAAGTGGAACAAGCAGGTGACCTGTGAGCCTGTGGACTGTGGTGTCCCAGACCAGTACCATGTCTACCCAGCCACCTTCAGCTGCAGCGAGGGGACCACCTTTGGCAAGAAATGCTCCTTCACTTGCCGACCTCCTGCTCTTCTGAAAGGTACTGGAGGGTGTCTGTGCAGTGACCTGGGGAGAGCTGCACAGCTAACACTGACTGCTCTGAGTAATATATGTTACTGTTGCTGTTGTTTTAGAATTATTCATGATATTTTAAATATGAAGAATTATGAGACTCTGTGGAAGGTTTATTTATATTAGAAGTTAAGTTCCTTTGCATCTCTCTATTACCTTCCTTTGACCTTTCCTTGATCGTGGCTGGCCAGACAGTAATGACAGTGAATATTGCTTCCATACAACCAAAACATGGAAAAGTCATGGGGATAAATCTGATTGAACTCTCTCATCTTCTTTCCCATGCCTTCTCTGTTTTGTATGTCTGTCTCTCTTCTATGCCTCCTCCATGTATTTGGAAAGGCAGGAGAAGACTGAAAAGCCCCATGTTCCAGTGGCACAGATCCCCATCACTGTTTTTCCTAACCCACCATCACCGCTCTCCTTTTCCATGCTCTACCTCTGACCTTTCTCTCCTCTTCTTGTTTGGGGCTCTTTACTTCTTTCCTTTTCTATTCTTCTTTTTTTTCCCCCTTAGAAATAACATGCTCTGCTGCCTTCTTTCATTTTCTCCTTCATCTTCTTCCCTGCTGCTTTTCTGCTAACATCCCCATCCTCTTCTCAGCACCATCAACTCTTCTGCTCATCACCCTTTTTGATCAGATCCTGAGGAAACAAGAAAAGGTACCGTTGTTAATTTGAAGGAACATTAGACCCAAATTAACTTTTCATCTTGCAGTGGTATAATCTTAACTGCTCTTGTCTACTCAGGTACAAATGCTGTATAAGCTTTTTTTTTTGTACCTGTGGTATCACCTTTTCTACAGGGACTCATTGCAAACCCCCAGAAAGGAAGGCATGGGAAGTATTCTTCATTTCGAAGAAAGGATATGTTGATTTCTTCATATATAACCAAATTGCTTAATTCTGTTTAACTCTGCCACAAGCATCCAATCTTCAGTGAAATTCAGACTACTCAAAGGATAGTTAAGCGAAAGTTAAAATGACTTTTTACGAAAAAATCCCTTTTTCTGTTCATATACTGAGAGGGTCATCTTTAACAGAAGATATTTTTTCATTTAAAGTGCTTTTAATTCTTTGAGCTGGCAGTGAAACTAGTGATACTCATCAGAACCAACAAGAGCTGATGACACAAGCAGGGGTAGCTGCAGAGGTGAAAACTGACCCCCAGGTCAGGGGGTGCAGCATCACTTCACTTCTGTCCAGAAACACTGAGAGCTGTGAGGTAAAGGCACCATTTGGTGTCCAGCCATCAGTTATGACTAATACATGTTTCTACTAAGCTTCTGGAGAATGACTCATGCCTAATTCAATCACTGACGTCATGGCAGCCACTGTTGGTAATGTCACAGCTTATCGCTTTGCAGTGGCAAGTATGATATCACCACGGCTGGTCTGCAGAGCTGCTGCATGAGTCAGAGCAGGGGAACATGCTGGTGCTCCAGAAAAGAGCTCCTTTCTGCACAAAATGCCTCTGCAATCATCTGCAGTTTGGGAGGGGAGAGACAAAGCCGGGGCTGATTTAATGTGGCTTCTCTTATCTTTGAGGGGAGGGCACGAGGGCTCCTCCACATACCTTCCTGAGCCCTCCAGAGCCTTTTGTTTTCTTCTTCTTTGAATTCCAGCCTCATGCCCTGGCTCTCTTCCTTCCCTTGCAGAAAGATGGCATTGCTCTGGGGTTAGCAGTTTGTCAGTATTATTTCGGATAACTCCGAAGTTGGCTCAGTGTTGAAAATATGCCTTGTGGGTTGAGAAGAGTTCCTGCAGCAATGCTGAGGGATTTCAGTGGAGTATTAGGGATTTTTGAAGGGTTAGTGGCTCATAGCTGTGCTTTGTTTCTTAGGAAAAGCTTATTCCTTTTTAACATATGGTATAAAATAACAAAGAATGTAAAATACACTGAGGCTGGGCTACTTTTAGCTTAACCTTCTGAAGTCAAGTAGGTCATAGCAGAGGCAAATAGATCTATTGTACCTTTTACCTTTGAGGTGTCAGCCAAGAAAGCTTCCTGAGGAAAATGAGTCTCTAATGAGTATTATGAATCGTATTTATCACAGTAGTCCCCAAGGACTGAGAGTCCCCAGCTGAGAACGGCTCCTCATTGTGTTGGAGTAGTGACTCTAATACTAACAGATGCTGCTCCAAAAGGCTCCAAATTGAAATAAAAGGGACAGATTTAGGGAAGAGATATAACACAGAAGCAGAATGAAGAATGTGATGGTACCAAACCCTCTGTTAAAGCGGTGGCTTTGGAGAGGAGGGGGTTGATGTATGAAACAAGCTTCCTTTCAGAGAGGAACAAAATAAGGAAGAGAAATACAAAAGATGACAAAGCCCGTGTGGCTTCCCCTATGCTATAGCATTTCCTGAAATAAGCACTGCCTGCCTGTCATTTGAAAACAGAGTCCTTAATGATTTAATGCCATCATCTAGAAAGAGAAAGTGCATAGGACATACACAGTTAAGTTTGTCAGACCGGCTGGGGTGGCTTTTGATACATGATGGGTGTAAGGACACTTCAAAAGAAAGTAGTCCCACTGAACATTGTTAACTTTGCTCACTGTTCTTCTCAGGAAACAACAGCAACTTGACCTGCATGGAGGATGGGCTGTGGTCCTTTCCAGAGGCCCTGTGTGAACTGATGTGCCGAGCACCCTCCGTCGTCCCCAATGCAGATCTCCAGACTACTCGTTGCCGAGAAGATAAGCACAAAGTCGGCTCATTTTGCAAGTACAAATGCAAACCAGGCTACCATGTCCCTGGATCCTCCAGAAAATCAAGGAAGTACGTGAAAGACTAAAGCCTTGCAGTCAGTCTGATTCAGAAAGCCATGAGTTAAAGTGATTTTGGGAAAGGGATGAGCTGTTTATTACAGACTATGTGTGCTGTAGGGAATAGCACAGAGCAATTCCTCCATGTAGATAGCTGTGCAGTTTCAAGGGGATTTAGGCACCTACCTCACTTAGGCTTCTTTGAAAATCCTGACCAGTGCTCAAAAGACAGACCTTGCCTTAGAAATACCCCTTTGATATGCAGCCTGGGGAGTCCCCTTTGAAACCCTGCAGGAAAGGGTTAGTGCTGTCATATACTTCTGACTCTGCACAAACCCACTTCAAACCAACCACAGCCCACAAACCTGGGAAGCTGTTTTTGGGAGACATGTCTGAGGCCAAAAGAGGAGTTTAGGCTGGGCAGCTCAGTGTTGCCTTTGCAAATAATCGTTATTTTTGCTCAGGGGCCTCATGACGCAGATTCACAACTTGTTCTCCAAGTGTTAAAAGCACAAGCACACCCATCCCCTGCAACCTGCTAGCAGAGCTCAGAGGCTTGAGAGGCTCTCGGCTGACTCAGCCACTCATAAATGGTCTTTTTTTTTTCCTGCACAAAAAGGCGAGCCTTTAAGATCCAGTGCACACAAGATGGCACGTGGCTGCCGGGTGCCTGTGTGCCCGTTACCTGTGACCCCCCACCTTCCAAGTTCCACGGGCTCTACCAGTGCACCAATGGCTTCCAGTTCAACAGCGAGTGCCGGATCAAGTGTGAGGATGATGACAGTCAGTCGGTGAGTCTCTCTTATCCTAATTATCTCAGCCCAAATGTTTGGGTTTATCATATGTTCCCTAAGCACTCTGACCGTGGAGGGGCTGAGTGCCACTGAGCACTTCTGAGACCAGAGACAGAGAGATGAGAAGGAAAAAATGTAAAGTAGAGGGAGAGTGTGAGGAGTCTGGAATTATTAATTTTATGACAGTAGTAACAGTATTAACTATTACCTGTAGAGGGTTAGCAGTGAGCAACTTACTATTTCTGGACAATAAGTGGCTGAAAAATCTGCCTCAGTGGCTCTACGATCCGGATAAAAAATAAGAAGCAATAGATTAAAGTAAGTAGGGTGTGAGTTATCCACACTTATCCCATTGGTTCATTCTGTTGCACTTTGCTTTTCTCTCCAGTTCTTGTTACTATACATCTGTGTGCCCTGTGATAATTTAACACTATAGGGATTACAACTATTCAGGTGAACTATTCTGGCTGTGAAGGTGTCATTTGTCATCAGGGGTCAGATCCTCATCTGGTATAAACCAGCATGTTGCCTTTGACATCCTAGGAGCTGTGTTCACTAATACGAGAAAGTCCGGCCTTTACTATCTTGTTTGAAATGTCTAGTTTTCCTCACCAAAGGTAATTATAGTTTGTGAGATAAGTTACTTCTCCCAGAGGTGCTGCTGTTGCTCCATACACTTGGGAAGAGAGAGGGATGTAGAAGCTGCAGCTACTACAGGCACTGCAGGGAGCTCTGCCACAGGATGTTTAACATCATTCCAGACTCTGAGGACTTATAAAAAGGGACCCACCCAGCCCTAAGGCCAGTTATGTGAAAGACACCTCTGATACCTCCTCCAAATGTTAAAAGCCCTTGCCTGCCCCTCTTCCCTGCCAGGCTGGCCTTCCCTCTCCATGGGGACAGCAGGCAGAGCCACGGTGTTTTGGTTCAAGGCACCTGGAAGAGGTTTCGCTGTGTAAGTCTTACAGTGAGGTGATAGGCTATGTGAAATGAGAAGTTGCAGGTGTGGGTGCAGTTTAGGTGGGAGCCCTGGGATACAACATCTGTGGCTTTGTGCCTCCACCATGTGCTCAGACTGGTCAGGGTGGCTGGTGCCACGTCCCATTGCTGGTTACCATCGCTGCCAGTGCAGGGAAACCCAGGCCTCCAGGGCAATCACAACTGGTGTAACGGGCTTGTGTTTGCCTTCAAATGATGTGGACACAAAGAGGAGCGAGTAGTGGAGTCAGGGTTACAGCAGTAATGAAGTGAGCTCTGGAAATTGAGAGATACAGCTATGTCTGCATTCACTGTGAGTGACTACTCAGCTGCGAAAGCACCTTGGGCAAGGGAGCAGATAACGTCTTGAGAGAGGGATTTGCAGAGAAAGGTATTTTCAGATATCCCAGGAAACAGCCTACTGGAGAAGAAAGGAGGACTCCTGGCACAAGCCAGAACCACTTGAGAGGTGTTAATTATTTAAGGATTAAACCCCACTAAGTCTCTCTCAGCTATATAAGGTGATAATACACGTTGCATCCAAGCAAGAAGCCCAGCAGGGATTTTCACAAGAGATTTTGCAGGTCAGGGAGTGATGGACAGTATGTTACTATAGCAATGGATATCCTGGGATCTCTGAGTATGTTGCAGAAACTATACAATAGTACCCCCAAGCACAGCCAGCTCCAGGAACATAAATCAGGTTTCATGGCTCACCTTTGAGAACCATGCTTGAACCCTGGCATGGAAATTGCAATGGAAGTGCACCACACTTGCTAAAACAGCAAATTGTGCTCAATTATCATGTAGCAATTTATTCCTGACTTTGTCACCATGCTGAAAGATCATTACTTGGCTGTACATGCAGCATCTCTTAATCACCAGGAATGTAATGGTCATTTAAGCAGGCACCTCCCCTGGCACCAGAGCAAGGGTCTTCCATTTCTGAATATTGTGCACAAATCATATGAACAGTCAGATCTAAATTAATCAGTCTCTGCCAAACTGGCCCTTAGGTGAGAATCACCAAGCTGGATCACACCCTGAGTCCATCTGCTCCATTATCCTTTCATATGATTTTCTTATTACTTCTGGCAATGGCCAGATGTCTAGAGAAGGGGAAGCAGGTCCCACGCAGTAGTCTGCCGCTAGGACCATTTTGCATCTCAATAAACATTGTGTCCATCAACAAAGATGAGCAAAAAAAACAAAAACAAAAAAACAAAAACAAAAAAAGAAGCATCAGGATTTTAAGGACAGGACTAACGTTGAAGACTGTGACATCTTCCATACCAGTACCAGGGGCTTGTGCAGCTCCTGATGCAATACCGGGTGTGGGTCAGGGGGCAGAACCTCTCAGAAAAGTTCATCAGCCCTGCAGGGACCACAGCATGGACAGCACATCAAAGGACCCCCAAAGATACCCAGCACAGTCTCCAAAGCAGGGTGGGTAGATTGCAGGCAACATGCCTGGCATGTAAAACGGGTGAGGAGAAGCAGAGATCCTGCATGGTTCTCCCACCCAGCAAGACCCCCACAGGAGGTTTGGAGCCCAGCAACACCAGGCATCCTCCTGTTGAATATCCCACATTACCCCATGGCAGTCAGGCTCGCAGATCCCTCAGAACAGCTTGCACAGAAATCCCCAATGCTGTGAGGATAGATCTGACAAAAGATTGCCTGTGCTCTCCTTTGTTGTTTTTAAAGGGCATGATATTTCCCCTCGGACTTTGGTATTCATTCTTCAGTATCATACAGAGAATCTTTTCTATAAGAGAAATGCCATATTCTATTCCTTGCCCATTCCCACACCAGAGGATTTTTTTTCTCCTTCCCACCTGCCTCTGTACGTGTCTGTCTCAACCTCTTCGCTTGCTGTCACTCAAAGCAGACAAGCTCTAAAGAGCACGTTCTGCCCTGCTAAGCATCCCTGCTCATGTCCCGCTCTCCTTCCTCCTTCAGACGGCCATTGGGGATTCTTTCTTTTTCAAGGCAAAGATGATGTAACTGGTTAGAAAATGGGAAGAGGGAAAAGGTTGTCTGCATTCAATACCAACCTCTCTACAACAAGAAGGAAGGCAAATGGGGTGAATGCACCTTTATTGCAACTGGCGTGAGGCTGTTGTTAAGGTGGAGGCCTTGCAAGGGGCTTGTAAAGGCCTCGCATTGCACAGAAGAGCAGTGTGTGTGTGTTTGTCTTGCATTGCACAGAAGAGCAGTGTGTGTGTGTTTGTCTACAGTGCAGGTGTTTCCTTTTATTTGTTTTAATTCTTTGGAAGAAAGCTCCTTTTTGCCCCCACAGGGCTGACAGTCCCAACCAGGGGCTCTTCCAGATCCAGCAGGACATTCCTCCCAGCTCAGCTCTGCCTTCTTCTCATCTCTCAGCCTCTCCTTGGTGGTGTTTTTGTGACCGTCCTCGTCATCTCCTTCTCTCATTCCCAGGGCCGTGGGAGCAACGTGATTCACTGCCGGAAGGATGGCACATGGAGCGGCTCCTTCCACCTCTGCAGGGAGATGCAGGGGCAGTGCACGCTGCCCACCCAGCTCAACAGCCACCTGAAGCTCCAGTGCGCCGGTGGATATGGAATAGGTGTGTGAGCATCGCCCCAGCATCTCTCCTGGAGTGCAGCTCAGATGGGAGCAGGAGGGCAGGAGGCAAGGAAGAGGATAGGAATGACAGTGAGGGAGGAAGGAGCCTGCAGTCCTGCAGGTCACCTTCTGTGGACCTACTTGCCTGAGTGAGAGGCTGCTATGGGAGGCTTTTCAGGGAACTGCTTTTAGGAAACATGAAGCTTTGAGAGGCCAGGCATCATGTAACATGCTCTGATTGCCTGCTTCTTGCAGCACTTCCAGTTTCATTGTGTCCCTTCTTGGCCAGCTGGTTCTCAGGGGCAGCCAGCACAGCAGACTGTGCCAGGGACACATCCAGCCTGCAAAATGCAGGGAAGGATTGTACCTGTGTTTGTTGTTATGCTTTTGTAATGTCCCACTCCTTCAACCACATGCACACAGCCTCACTCCAGAGGCTGAAAGGCAAAAAAGGTGATTGGAAATGCAGCACCAGGACAATCCAGGTCTCTCCAGAAACAATATGAGACAAGCTGAGAATCCCCTTTGGTATGACAGTTGTTTAGGAGCTGTTGTAAGGTGTATTTTCCCCTTTCTTCTGGGGTACCTGCTAACTCTGCAAGAGTGTGCTCAGCTTTGCTTTGTGGCACCCAGGCAGAGGGGAGAGACAGACACACTGAATCTTACACACTATATTGTATTTTCAGCCCTACATGGTATTTTCAGCCCCACATGGTATTTTCAGCCCCACTTTTTGGGGTCTCCTTGCTGTAAGGGCTACAGTGGGAGCTGCACTGGCTGCAGCCCACACAGATTTGTGAGGCCCTTTCCTGCAGCCCCAGTCCCAGCCCCTGCCATCCCCCTCCTCCCTCCGTCTGTCCCTTTGAACTTGGAGAAATTTCCTCCTTGCGCGGCTCCCTCATTATATCGCAGCCATGCTAGGGACCACGAGCCTCCTTGTGTTCCCTCCCCGGGGAGGAGAACACGACCTGGATGAGATCACCGCTCTGTAATGATGCCAATTACAGATCATATATCAAAACAATTCCGACCCGCTCCTCTCCGCGAGCGTACAGAGCGCAGCGGAGCGCAGGAGAGCGAGAGGGCGACTCTTAATGTGGAGAGGTGTTTTGCCCTTGAGATGAGGTTACCTCTCGGCCCGGCCAGGTTTGCTGCAAGGACAGAAATCCCAATTCCTGCTTTGGTGAGGAGCATCTCAGTGCTGGAAACAGGAGGGTCTGCAGCTGCTCAGGGAGCGAGCGCCTGCCAGCCCTTGCTCCTCTCCCAGTTGCTGTCAGCAGGTGCCAATCCCACGTGCAAGAACTGGTGGGCCTGATCCCAGGATGGGATCACACAGCACCATGGAGGTGAGGGATGCATGGGGCAGGTCCTCCACACTCTTGTGGCTCTCCCTGGAGAGGGATTTAGAGCTCAGCAAGGGCAGAGTGGACTCTGGTTCATTCTCAGCAGATGGAAACATACCTTGCTCTTTGTAGGCTCACCCAGAATCAACTTTTGGCATCAGATGTTGGGGTTTTCCTCTCACCTTCACATATTTGGAAGCCCGATCCATATCCTTTCGAGAAAGTGCTCTCCAGCCACTCACTCGACATGGGGGTGGTGTCAAGGGGCCCCATCCAGCAGGTCTGTGAAGCCACTACCACATGCCCTGGGAAAGCAAAACAAACTCCAAGTGCTCCCTGTCTTCCCTGGCTTAACAGCCCAGGTCTGACTGCTCCCACTGACTCCTCCATGTGGAGAATGTGGGAAGGTAGAAGCAGGTGGGGAAAATAATAACATCCAGTCGTGGTCCACATGAATCCCACACACCTTCAGTAATTCCTCAGACACTTAATCTGCCCTTCCAGGCTGAGGCGTGTGTTGAGCCAAAGGTTCAGCTCTCCAAACCAGTGCGGAGATTAATTCCTCCCCCAGCACTGATTGGAGTGCAGAAATCCTAATGACATGTTTGCAGCAGCTGTGCCATTCAAGAGTGATTTTCCAGGGGGGAAATGGTAATGGTCCAACACACTTGGGCTTACGGTTGTGTCACCACAGGGCTCTGGGATATTGCTGCAGAGTATCGCAGCATGTTTTAATAAAGAAAGGACAGGATTCCCACTGGGCATGACAGTTAATCAGAGAAAAAGCAGGTTTATGTGAGAACAAAGCCATCATTACCTCTCTGCGTACTTCTTATCGACTGTGGGACTTCAATAAGAAGTTCATCTCCAATATCATTAAGTTTGGTCACTCTGAAAGATTATTTTTGGAAGTCTGTAAATTTGACAGATCAAATGGTAGGTTTTTGTCAGGTTACAGGTGAGATAAGTTCAACAGCCTCTGCCTAATCAGTGCCATTGCTTGAAAGAGCAGTTGAAATGGAAAAACCTTCATGTTTTCTTGATGATCCAAAGCACAAAACCTGACCCCTTTCTTGGAGTTAATAGCCAGAGAAATACCTAGATTTGCAGCTCATACTAAAAGGCCCTGGAATATCTGCCACCCCCACGCTCTCCTGCTGAGTACAGGGTTGTACTCAGCACTTCATGTGTGGCTCGGAGATATGTGATAGTTATGGTTGACTGCTAATTGCAATTTAGGAAAAACGAGCTGTAATCCTGTCCTTCAGCTGGAAGGATGCTGGAAGGGTCAGGAGCTGCTTGTTTTATCCTCTGGCTTTATCGTCGCTGTGTTTTGTGCAGGCACGGAGTGTACCACCTCATGTCTGGATCACAGTCATGAGCCCATCCTCCTGCGCGTGAATGAGACTGTGCAAGACATCCAGCACTGGATGAACCCTCAGAGAGTGAAGGTCAGTTCCTGACAACTGCACTAACTGTATCCCTTGCTTGAATGTTTATGAGCACACATTACCTGTGGCTCATTTAATGAGGGGGAAATTCGGAATTCTGCCCTTTAGGAAAGAATTCCTGATTTTTGTTGTGTCTTTGCATGTTGTTCCGGTAATGTGATGGCTTTCGCTCCAAGTTGCTCTCTCTCTGTGTTTTCCCCCTGAAAGTCAGTTCAAGGTAAAGGCCTCAGATCAGTGGGGTCTGATCTGAAAATGGGACTCATGACACAGGAAGATGTGGCAGACAGTGAGAGAAAGGGCACTGGCCAGGTTTTATTTTCTTCCTCCTGTTTCGTATTTTGCATTCTTTGCGTGGCAGGGTTGGATTTTTCTGCGCTGCTTTTGGATGACAAAAGAAGCTGATACAGAGGGTATTTCATTTCCCGACCCCGCGGAGCTGGCTGAGTGCTCCCCCCTCCCCTCCGCCCGCATGTGAGAGCTGCCTGCTCAGCACAGCCCCTTCCAGAGGTCACCACTTCTCCCTCCTGCCTGCTGCACACGCACAGCCAGCATGAACTGCTCCTGGCACTCTGTCCTGAGCGTCCTCCAGCACACACCAGTGCTGGTGTGCCCCAATAGGGATGTGCCCGCCCATGTGCACCTTGCACAGACACTCACCCTGCACGCACAGGCTGCTTGCAGCAAACAGCCACTTGTTTTCATGCCTATGCTTGGATGCCACACTCTTCTGCCTTGTCCTGAAAATCCTCACGTGCCTGCTGCCTACAAATGCATGTAACCAGGTGCTTGTGCCTACACGGTATTTCTGCAGGTGTAAAGGTCTAACAGGACAAGCTCAAGCACCTGTCGGAAGATGTTGACACATCAGGTGTCACCAGGGTGCAAGCTGCTGGTGGTGCTCGTGAACAAACACTGCTGGCTTTTACATACTTGGCCCTGGCCTTGCAGGAGCTTGTTTTACACACTTGAACTCCATTAAGGAGGAAAGGAAGCAGCCAACACAGCCCCAGCGTGTCCTGAGCAGCTTTGACAGTCTATTTGCTTCTCTACATGCCTAAATGTGAGCCCAGGGCTTGAGATTTTTGAAATCTGGTCTTGGCTGTGGGTAGTGATCTGCTCCAAAAAATCTCCACCACTTTGTACTTTCCTATTTCACACAGAGCAAGAGAATACATCCTGGAAAGGAGTGGGAAATCGAAGTCCATAGAATATGACAAGCTCATAGTGTCCTTCCCAGCTTCCCATTCACTCCAGCTGCTGAGATTCTGTGACTGCCTAAGCCGAGGCTTTGCCAAGTTTCTGGCATGAAACATAAAGAAAACCCCTATCTCTGTATGAGGGGCAATTTCTCACCAGCCCTTTCCCGAGTGCCAGACTTTAAAGTGGTTTGTAATTCACGGGGAAATAAAGTGACAGCTTCCCTCCCGTTCTCTCTGCACTCCTTCGCTTATTGATGCGGGTACACAGAGGGAGCTGTAACGAGTTTTATACCTGCAGGTCTCTGGAGGGCTCATTAGGCAGCAGGGAAAACATAGAGTAGTAAAGGGGGAGTGAGGGATGGAGGAGAAATCATGGTTTCCAAGAGCACAGTGGCAAATAAGGCCCTTTTTTACCCTGATGGTGAGGATCTTGCAAGCGCTTTAGACTGTGAGCAGATATAAGTTCGACTCCACACTTTGTAACTAGAGGGTGAGATTTGGGGTTGAAAACTTGTGGGAAGATGGAGGGGAGCCTTTAGGAGATGAGCAGGATGATGCTGAGGCCTGTCAGAGGGGACTTTTTGGTAGCTGTAAAATGCCCATTTTACTCCACTCTGCAGATAAGGGGATGTCACCCACAGGGAGGGGTGCCTTGTGGAGTTTCCACTGGGGGAAATGCTTCTGGTGGGAGTGGGGAGACCCTGGAGAGATGGGACTGGGATGCCTTAAGGGAAGGTCCCCATGGCAATGTGTTATATATCATTAATAATCCATGTCTCTGTTTATGGTCAGTGACAGTTTGCTGTTGTGCCATATGAGCACAGGGAGCAGCTGGTTGCATTTACACGGCAAGTCTTTGTACATCTCAAAGCACTTGAATGACGCAAAGGAAACACTTCCAGTTACTTAATTTCAAGCACAAGTAAAGTACAAATCAGGGCAGGGTGGGATGAAGGTAAAGGGAGGACCAATCTGTGTCATTTACCTTTGAGGGGATGGGGACAGAGAAAACACAGTGAGAGCTGGCAGGGAAAAAGAAGGAATTGTGTGTAGCTGCTCAAGCAACATCTGTTATGGAAGTAAAGTGGGAAGAAGGAACTATCCCTCCTCTGGGGGTTCTTTAGAGGAGAGCTGTGCAGAAATCACTTGATTTTTCGGTTCACTCAAAGTTCTGTTAGATTTGAAAAAAAAAATGTTTTTCCTTAATCAAAGTGACTCTTTTGTTGTTGTAATTTTTGGTGAACCAAAAAATTGGAGGAAAAAACATGTTGGTTTAAACATAACGCAGCATTTCATTTCCAAGGAGATTTTGTAAACTTTTGTTTAATGAAAATTAAAAAAAAAAAAAAAAAGTTTAGAAAAACCTTAGAAATTAAATGTCCTCTCAAAGGAACAACAACAGATATTTCACTTCAAAAAATGTCTGAATATTACTGTGCTTTGCAGAATTGGTTTAGGTTGAGTTGCTTTGTTGGGTCTGAAACAGTTTGGTGAAATCAGTACAAGCTGGCAGTGCCTTCCAAATCAGTATTTTCAGCAAGAAAAAAAAAATCACCTGAAATCCTCTGTGCCTCTGTTGCTCTGTGTTGGGAGCAGCCACTGCTGTGCTATGATTTCCCCTTCACTGTGCATGTCATGGGGTACTGAACTGCTGATGACACCAATGGGTAGAGCTGCCAAGACCCAAGACTATACAGGCAGTGGGGAGAAAAGGGGGAAATAGCTCAGAGAGACAGCTTGACAGCTCTTTCCCACTGACTGCAGAGAAACAAGGCAGACACCCAATTTCTTAGGTTGTCTGAATTTCGGTTCTTGCCTTTGTGCTGAGTAGGAACAGGCCAAACAGTGTGCAGGGAGAGCCCTCAAAGGGTCGGTGTGCCAGGACTCTGCTGGGCTGAGCACAGCCATGGCCCCTCTGCACGCCAGGGACGCTGCCTGACTGCTGGCAATGTGTTTTCCCATACGAGCTGCAAGCCCTGAGATTTTCAAATGTCCAAAATTCATTAATAGGAATGCTTTTAAAATACTCTCCTGTTCATTTAAGCTTTGCAGTTTTCCTTCTTTCTTCTCCCTCCCCCTCTCTTTTGAGTTTTAGACTCCTTTAGCAGCAGGGAAACAGAGACACAGAGCAGTGATGTGACCAACTGCAGTGCAGCTGCTCAGAACCCAGGAAGGCAGGGGATCCCAGCCTGTCTGTAGCTCCAGGATGAAGCAGCCCCAAATTGCTGTGTCTCCCCTTTCCTGACCGATCCCCTCACCCTGGCCACATTAAGCCCATGGTCAATTGTTCTTTTAGTGCCTGAGGAGTTAGCTGAGACCAGTAGATGCCAGTCCCTGGGCTTTAGCCCTGGGGGACACTTGACCCATCCAAGGTGGAGGAGAGATCTCCACTGGCCTCTCTGGGGGAAACCAAATCCCCTCTGCAGCCTGCAAATGGTTGACGTCATTGTGTTAGTTCCACCATGGAAGGAAGCGCCATGACCGGAGGCACTGGGTCTTCCCTCACAGGGAGAAAATGACAGCTTGATTTGCTTTCTTGGCTCTTTGTTACCTACTGTGGGAGCACAGCCCGGCTCCCTCTCCCTGCACAGCTGATGGAATCCTGCAGATGTGGCTGGGTGGTGTTCCTGGGATGGGGAGAGGATGGAGTCAATCCACCCCGCTGCACAGCGCTGGCCCATGTGGGAGGGCAGCTGTGCTGCAAAAGCCAATGCATGAGGGGAGTTGGGGCCAGGAGGGCAGCATATGTCACCACAGCATCACAGGGGATGGAGCTCACCAGGGCAGTGGCCAGATGGGCTTTCCCCATGCACCACCTGGCACATGTTGGATGTGGTTCTTCCACCCACCTCTTCCCGCATCCTGTGCTGGTCTTCTGAGTCCACCTTGCTTTCTGTGTGCACTGATTCCATTGGATCATGCTCATGTGCCACCTCTACCCATCCTTGCTTGCTTTTTACTCATTTGTTCATCTCAGCTGCCCCATGCAGCACTCTGTGTCACCTGCTTGCTTGCTTGCACTGCAGGAGGCAGAAATGATGCCCAGAAACCCAAATCACTCTCAATTTCTTGATTTTCTAATCCAATCTCTCTCTCCATACATACTCTCTCTCCCATTGCATCGCACACAACACTGCAACAGCCTGAGGGTACAAATAGCCTGGGTGGGTGGGAACTGGGGGCTTGAAAAAGCAGCAAGAGGAACAAGTACCATGGCAGAGGGTCTTTCCCTCTGCCTCCAGTTCTGTGAATGTCAGCGGGATTGAATCAGCTGCATTAGCAAAGGATCATCCAAGGGGAGGGCAAGGTAATTGGTACAAAGCTGTTGGCAGGTGCCACCCAGGAGCAATGGGAATGTCCCACTGACCCAGTGATTAAGCTGGCACAAGGTCACCTGGCTTTCCTGCACTATGGAGAGCAATCTGGGGCTGCATTCCCATTCCCTGGAGGATGTCCAGTTCAAGGTTTTGCAGCTCTTGTGATTGAAGATGACCTTGAGTGAACACTTAGAGGGGCAGACTTCACCTTTCATCTGTTCCTGTAAGGGAGGTGCTGGGTTTTCAATAGTGAGAGGGTCAGGAAAGTAGTCAGTGCATCCTCTGTAAGGGATTGCTCTCACTTGGAAGCCTCCTTTCTTCTTCAGAGCCTGGTTCAGGGCTACCCAGATCTTTTTGTTCACTCTGTGTGCTCACACATATTCACACATAGTGAGAGGTTTTGTAAATATTGATGCTTCTTACCAGGGGAATGTGAGATGCTCTTTGGAAGTGCATTTCTTCCACTTATTGTCTGCTGGCCTTGGATACAGGAGGCAAATGCCTGAGTTTTTCTACTTTGTTTTGATTCTTGGCTTCAAATGCTCTTGAACTGTTTCCTTTACTCTCCCTGCTCCCGGTCTGTTGACTGGCCTTGTTTATTTTCAGACCTAGAAAAGTTTCCTTTCTTTTAACTCTGAAGTGCAATAAACAGAGTGGGGGGGGGGGGGGGGGGGGGGGGGGGTTGG